>JAGDQP010045251.1:0-15644 GCA_022664845.1 Lepisma saccharinum
ACGGAGAACAAAACAAAGGTTTTAATTATTTCCTTGCATTTGAACAGTGTTTCTATCAGGGGTGACTAGGACCGGAGTTGTAATCCCCGAGCACGAAAAATACGACGCTGAAATTTCCCAGTTCATTGAGTTTCCAGACTGGGTCAAGTTCCTCACCGAATCACTTATGTCGGGTCACCATAAGTGACTCGGTTTTAGCTCTTCTGCTTAAAAGATAATTCAATAAAAATGCACTCTATTTTGTAAACTACAAATTAAAAATTTTAAAAATCTGAAATATCACTCACCTCTTCTTCTTCTTGGATAACTTAGAACCTACTTATCGCCTACACAATCTGAGGGGAATTATTTCATACAACTTTTCTCACTTATGATCACAATTTGCACACATTTCATGGGCTTTTTCACGTGTTTACTGAAAGAGGTATGGTACCTTGACTAAAGCCTTAGTCGCCCTCTTCTGTGCGTCTGGCAGAGCTGAAATCGGGTCACTCTGACCCGAACAAAGGTGACTTGGTGAACCGGTACGAAACTTAACCCGATTGACCCGGTCTGGGAAACAATTTAGTTCGAATCTTGGCGTCCTAATTTTCGTGTTCCAGGGTAAAGTCTCCGGTTCTGGTTACCCCTGGCAGAAACACTGTTCAAACGGAAGAAAATAATTAAAAACTATTTTGTTCTCCGGGTTACTGGGTCTACACCAGACCGTGTCTGAAGCCTAGACCCGGTGATCTGGTCCAAAACGTAACCCGTTTCAGCTCTGGCGTCTGGAACTGCGCTAGTTGAGGGACGTGCTTTGACAAGCTTAGACAGTACCTGTCTGTATGGTCCACAATAGTGAAGTTAAATACAGACATATAATCAGCAATGAAATCTATGGTTAAGCCTTCAATGGACTTGTGAAACAAAGCTTTCATTTAATTCTCAGTAATAAAAAATTCCCATGAGCCTAAAAATATTAGTCAGTTCTCTTTTAACACTTGTGATTGTCCTCTCATATGTTCTAAGGCCATCGCGATTACATATTTTAATAGACGAAAGTAACACAGACATCTAACGCTCCTTCGAAACAAGACTATATAAAAAGACTATTTGTCCTTCCTACACTTCCCGGAACAGAAACAGTTTGTACAATACAAAAGGTAAGGAATTTCCATCAATTTGAACGTGCGTGTATATTACTTACCCCGTTGCAACTGAATATGCTAAACGTGTTCTGTTATACGAGTTATTTTAACAATGCTTTTCAACTTACGGAGTTTTGCCAAGTCTAGTACACACTTCTGATATTGAAGTCGAAAAGAATGTAAGCTGAACGTGCTATGCATGTAATTCCTATTCTTTCATCGTCTCGTTTTCTTTTCTTCTTTATTGCATGTGTTTCTTTGTATCCTGCTTTTCTTTTTCAAAATACCTTACTCATACGCCCACACTAAAAAAAAAAAATCTGTTGAAGAAATTGTCGTTTCATATGAATTATTCACCAGTAATTACGTGCTTTATCGCGTACTTTTTGGTTTATAAATGCCTTTGTTTCGGTTGACTCACAATAGGAATTTTTGTCTAAATAGGTTATTAAGAGTTCTTTATGACAAAAATAATAATAATAATATTTTTAATGCTTTAATAGCTTTTAACGTAACAGTCAGTAAAGTCATTCCAAACTGTTGCAATTATATATTTAAATTTTATAATTAAATTCTGGTTTTATTCCATTTCTAGAATAAATAAATAAAAATATCTGGAATAAACTGGTTTATCCAGGATTTTACAATAAAAGGAATAAATAGGAATAAGGGCAATTTAGAGCACGTAATTCTCTAAATTTATTATAATGATAACTAACATCGCCGCGCCGATTGCTTTTTTCCATTTTCTACGATGGCATGCCTTTCTCCTGACGAGCTTGATTATGTAATTTCAAAACCAGACAGGGCACTTCAGTTTATATCTTTCACGTGGTACACATTTCTCGAAAATGACATACAATATATTATAGAAAGAATCGACAGTTAAGCTATCAGATACACTCTCCCAATTTGTTGATGCAATGCCGCGATATAATTGCTCGTAATTGGCTTTGGGAAAGTTGTAATCTATTGTTTGTTGTTTAATTGTATGTTTGACTTGCTTGGTGTATAGAAGTTCAGCTATTAATGCAGGATGATGAACATCTTCAGGAACGATCGAGTCATGTTCATGTCTTACAATAATACTGTGAAAGAGTACTAAATCTAAAGTTTTGCCATATTTGTTTCTAACACTGTTGAGAGATTTTAAATTGTAAAAATTCATCAAGTTGTATAATTCATGACAGACTGTTGTTGAGCTAAGAAAATCGAAATCAGTTCCTGTTACTAATGAAATATTATAATCGCCTATTAGGAGAATACTGCTTTCTGGTGGTAATACAGTATATACATAACCAAAATAATCTTGATACACTGATAAAGGAGAAGCAGGCAAGATATAAACAACACATACAAACATACAAGTTATTTACAAAAACTTTGGCTAGGACACAATCTATACCAGGAATATCAGGAGATGAAATTCTCTGCACTCGATTTTTTTTATTTACAGCCAACAGAACCCCACCACCAGATTTTTTACCAGAAGCAGATAGATTATATCAGTTCTTATCACAACATACGGTACCTTGAATCAAAAAGTTCATAGTCAAAATGACTGTCAGTGAGCCAAGTCCCAAATAATGGAAATACATGATAATTGTTGTTTAAAATGTTTTCGTACAATGTTTTTAGTTTGATACGAAGGCCACGTGCATTCTGTATGTACACGCTGAAGTACGTTTGCCTTCCAGAGGATGCAGTTTCAGTTGGGTTTAAAGAATCACTTTCCCCACCACCACTTTACAATCACCACCCCTTCTTACCTGATAACTGAAGTCTCAACTACCCTTCCGCAGGGTATGGGAGCTGGATTTACCGGCAATGGAACTTCTGGTGACCACTCCTGCATTGGGGAGGGAAAAGAGAGGGGAGGGTACGTTATTCATTGTAAGTTTATTTGTTTTCTTGTCTGAATCATCTGTCTTGTTTTTTTCAGAATCACTTTCACCTGTTATCTTCTCTCGGTTACTGCTGGTCGCACATTCTGAAGGAAGTGGGAGAGATTCCTTCTGGTTTTCCTGGGGGACACTTGTATATTTGGTGGTTTTGTTCCGTTCACCGGGGGGTGACCAGAGGGGAGGGCGGGGCGGGAATGAGATGATGAGTTACTATACCATCAGATAGTAAAATTAAGTAACTATACCATCAGATATTCATCTAGTATTAAAAACCTTGGATTATTAATGGACATAATTCTTAACTGGAATTCTCATGTAGCTAACGTATGCTCACGTTCACTAAATAACTTAAGATGCCTATATAGATCACGTGACTTGCTCACGGCAAAAACAAAATTGTATCTAATACAGACACTAATTATGACCTTGTTTGATTACGGTGATGCCGTATATGGCTCTTCCCTTCAATTTAACAAAGTCAGATCCATTCAAAAAGTCCAAAATTCCTGCATTCGGTTTGTTTTCAACCTTCGTAAATTCGAACATATTCTCCTTGTATTAAAGAACAATATTTTGGCAATGTATCGAATAAGGTTCTTTCGTTTCTGCTGCACAATTCACAACATCATTCACAAGACAACACCCGCTTATCTCCATGGAAAACTTATCTCTAGGTCCAGTATCCATAAGTACGTTACACATAATAGGTCAACATATGATGTTCCAAGATACAAACTCACACAAAAAAAGCTCGATCATTTTCTGTATCAGCTGCGAAAACCTGGAATTCATTACCAAATGCAATTACATGTGCAAAAACCCTAAATGAATTCAAATCTCTTTTAAGTGTATATTTGCTTAATCAGCAAAGACTATACTCTTCTACCAGTGATATTTAACTTTCATATGTTTTTATGGTGTTGAATTAAGGCACTTTTCATCTACATTTTTTAAAATTCGGTATTTTTTCTATTATTCATTTGTGTTTGTGTGTTTCAATTATTGTATGCGTATTTTCATTGTGTGATTTGACACGGGTTAGGTAGAAGAATAGCTATTAGCTGAACCTCGCCTGCTGAAATAAAGGAAATTACCAAACATCCAGCGGCCGAGCATCCTGATTGAGCTTTTGCTAATTTTCCTCGATTGCACCAGGAAAATATTGAACCAGAGGATACCTTGAAAAGAGCCAAAGCTGCTTTCCCTCCCTTTGTTGTTGTGCTTTATTTAATGTAAATTCACTTCTGAAAGTATATTTGGTGTTCAATACATAAATAAACAAGCTAAGTAATGGTTTTATTGTAGACAAAACCTATATCTTATAACGTGTCCAAGAGAAAGAGTCGTAGGGATAAATGGAGGCTAAGAGAATGCCGGGGCCTGCCAGTTTCAGAGTTAAAGTCATAGATTTTCCCACCGGTGTCCATGATTGTTCCAACGGTGTATGGCGTATCTCTGTCGAACTTGTGGCTACTGAAATCTCGTAGAGGCACAATTGGAGAATACTAAGCGATTGAAAAGAACCTGACAGCTTTTGAGTCACATTCATAGTTTTCCTCACCATTACAGACCATGACGAATCCAACGGCGTATAGAGCATCTCTGTCGCACTTGTAGCTACTGAGATTTAGGACGGGAATAAATGGAGAATACTAAGCGATTGAAAAGGACCTGCCAGTTTTAGAGTCAAAATTATAAGTTTCTCCACCGTTTCAGACCATCACGAATAATTCATTTCTGTGTGACTTGTAGTTACTGAGATCCAGGGGGGGGACAAACATACCATATGAAAATACACAGGAAAATGGAGAAAACTAAGTAAATGAAAAGGACCTGTCAGTTTTAGAGTCAAAGTCATACGTTTCCCCACCGTTTGACGTCGTGAAGAATCCAATGGTGTATGGCTCAACTTTGTCGGACTTGTAGTTGTTGAGATCTTGGGTGGGGGTGGGGGGACATACAGACAGGACAAACCCTATATCTTCCCTTATTCAATGACGTTCATACGGGTGCGCTAATAAAACAGGTATGTGGTTCAGTGTACAGAGGCGCGTCGTGGAGGTTCATGGAACGGAGTGGTTCGCAGTCCACTTTACAAAAAAACTATAGGTCCCGTCCTTACAAGCTCACAAGTAAACGTTCTTTCCTAACAATCGGAGATCTAGACATGGTATATATGTTATGAAAGTACACGAACAGAGTAGTATGAATGTGGAATCCTAGCGGCAGACGGTAAAGGGTATAGAAGCTATGAGGGCTTAAAAGTAACAGTGTTGTCTACGGAAAAACATATTTGCCACATACAAGCAATTTCTATTGCTTGAAGCCTTTTCAAACAAGCATACGTAATTTATCACACACCCAGAAACACATTATCGCCTATATATCATATTAAAAAACAGACTATATATATGATCTTCCCAGTCATCTCAATGGCAGGAGAGATCATGAGACCTATGTATGTTCTGGTATCCGCAGCATCAGGAGTCTTCTCGGCATTGCAACCTGACGATCCTCCTAACATCAAAGCGTTCGCAGGGAAGACAACAAATATGAGCAGAGCCGACTTGTCACGCTTTTATCAGGAGTGCCTTTGGCCGAGCATCCCTGCTGATCGTTCGAAAGTTCTTCTCCTTCTGGACTCATGGTCACCAAATACGGATGACAGTCTTTCCAGTCAGACTGTCCCTGACTCCGTTTATCCTATAAAGCGTCTCATTTCCGGCAGATGTACTGGCCTTTAGACGTTCACTTCTTTCGCCAGTATAAGTCGTTCACCAGGTACATTACTGACACAGTGATTTAGTAGAAGTTGGACCAAATCTGGCATCGCGGCAAGTTTTTGAAAGTTCAATCAGTCACGTTGTTCCAGTTCTTGGCACCACGATTCAGAAACATGATCAGATTTGCTGGGCACCTTGATGATGAGCCTGAGCCTTCTGTCTTGATTCCATCGTCCACGACAAGTGCTTCAAGTGTGACAATTAGCTTTTGTTAAGTGTGTACACTGCGAGCAGAGTGTTTGTATGACTCATGCTATCCTTTCGGATCTACACATTGACTGTAAATCTAAAAAAAACATTGTCGGTGCTTAACGCGTGAACTGATTTCCCATAAAATACCCTGTTTCAAGTTGAAATAAAACCGTTTTTTGTAGTTGGCTTTTTAATGTATAGGTGATAATGTGTTTCTGGGTGTGTGATAGATTGCGTATGCTTGTTTGAAAAGGCTTCAATCAATAGAAATTGCTTGTATGTGGCAAATATGTTTTTCGATAGACAACACTGTTACTTTTAAGCCCTCATAACTTCTACACCCTTTGCCGTCTGCCGTAGGATTCAACATTTATACTATTCTGGTTGTGCACTTTCAGAACATATATACCATGTCTAGATCCCCGATTGTTAGAAAAGAATGTTTACATGTCAGAAGCTCAGTTAAAACTGCAATAACTATTCATTTCAATGTAACACTTTCAATGCTTGGCAGAGATTTTAGTCTGCCACTGAAAATTAAGACATGAAAGGGCATACTTAAAGTTGTTGGAAGGGTAGAGCAACCCCAGTAGAACATCGGTAACGACCGATATAAATGACACATGATTTGCGATTTCGATCCACCGATGTCGGAGATCGATGCTGATCGGTATCGCAGATCAATATTGATCGCTATGGGATTTTTGGTAAACTTTATTTTTATATGGGCCAGTCTAGTAACTTTGGGCTTCGACCCGTCACGATTCGCCTTTAGCTGTTAAAATCCACATCCATGCCCCTGCCGGGACTTTCGAGCCGATGGCCTACCGCCGCAGACAGCTCGGCCACCCGGCTAACAATCGCTATCGGAAAGTACCATCTTTCACTAAAGTAAATTTACAGTTTTAATAAATGAAACAGAAGAGTTAATAAATGAAAACATAATGGCGTATGATAACAGACGGTATTTTCGTTACAGAACGACTTTAAGCAGAGAGCGCGTAGAAGTTTTATACTAAGCACGTGTTATATTTCCATTACATACTCAGTTTCGAATGCACACAATGCTCTTGCGAACAATATTAGCCAACTTCGGTCGATATCGCGTAACGGTATCTTCAGACAGTGATATTTGTTTATGTTTCATACTTTAATCTGCCAGTTTTTAATATTTTCTGGTTGATACGCTTCTTAAGATTCAGGAATAGCATTAAATGCCGAGACTGATCCAGAGTTGCCAACAGTTACGCAGTTGGTCCACCGTCGGCCCGACGAATCTTGCTGATAGGGGTAGTTCAACGTTTACTACACTTAATAATAAAGGTGATCCAAGATCTTCCAATAATTTATGTCCAACACTACCACTGATTATAGGATAGTTTTCTGATACGTTCAGTGGCGGCTCATCAGGTGAAGTTGGTAAAGTTGAGCTTCACTTATTATTTTGATATGCATTAACTAAATAGGCTTTAATAAGTACTAATTGGGCCAAAAAAAATCAGCCAACATCATCCAAGAACGGATAGTGGGATTATCAGTATCCTGTCTAAGCCCAGAAATCCCAGAATATATGTTAATTAACAAGGATAGTAAGAACATGTTGCTGGATTTTGGTAGTACTTCACCCAATTATTTGTATCAAGAGCAGCCACTAGATACGTTAGGGTTCTTATAGCATTTATTTTTGAATCTATCGTATTTCTAACAAGGGAAGGGTCACTTAGATTACCTGGTAACCCAACTTCAAATTTTGTATACAAGTAGGTCAGCTACAAAGGGATTACCACACAAAAAATTAGCTGCCAGTTTGAACTGCAAGGCCTTTGAATAAAATTGTAAAATTTTGACGCTGTCTATCTTTACAGTGTTTATCAAAAGTTACGGAACGGCTAAATATGTCGGTTAGAATGCGGTTTTGAAAATTTGAAAGAGAGAAAAGTTGCAGAAAATCAACAGAACTATCGGATGGGCTAGCCAATCAAAATGTGTGTGGATCTATGTGGGCCCCATGTGGTCAAGTTTAATCTTTTAAATAGGATCCCCCTTTTTTAAAAGCAAATTCTGTATCTACGGAAAAATAGATCAGAATATGTCCTGCTCAAAACTGATTCATTTTATTCTGATTTATTTTTCCGTAGTTACTGAATCTGCAACAAAAAGTTGGGGTGCCCATTTAAAAAAATCAAAGTTGGGTATAACACAGGGCCCCACATATTTTGATTTGCTAGACCATCCGGTAGCTCTGTTGATTTTCTGCTACTTTTTCTCTTTAAAATATTTTTTAAAACAACCGTTCTAACCGAAATATTTAGCCGTTCAGGAACTTTAACACTTCTCACCCTTAATCTGATTTTCGGCCCTGTAGGGTCCAGGATTCACATCCTACAGTTTTGAACAAGACATATTTTGATCTATTTTTTGGTAGATACAGGATCTGCAATAAAAAGTGGGGGATCCCATTACAAAAATTAAAGTTGGGCCCCACACATTTTGATTGGCTACCTCATCCTATAGGTCTGTTGATTTTCTGCAACTTTTCTCATTCAAGTTTAAAAAAAAAATCCCATTCTTACCGACATATTTAGCCGTTCCGGAACTTTGACAAGATAGACCGCGTCAAAATTTTACTCTTTTATTCAAAGACTACTCTTGGAGTTCAAACTGGCAGCTATTTTTTTTGGGGGGGGGGGGGGTAATCTCTTTGTGGCTGACTTACGTGTGTACAAAATTTGAAGTTGGGTTTCGAGGTGATCTGAGTGACCTTCCCTTGTAAGGCTTCCAAATCCGAGGGGCTTCTATGTGACACGAGGATACAACTCTTTCACTTTAAACTGGCTGTAACGAACAAATCGACATGGCATATTTAGATAAATTATTTTCAATTGCCAATATATCTAACGAACCCTCAGCTCTTTGAATGTTTAGAATGTCTAACTTTCTGTGCGCGTGGTACCGTATTTAAAAAATGGTAGCGTCCACACTGTTACAAATTTTGTAAACATGAATTGTGCAGAATGTTTAGTATTTCTTGTAATTTCTTTGAAATTATGAAAACCAAGAGACTCTTCCTTTGCTGCGTGGATATTTCCCGTTCTCAGTTCTTTTGCTCACATACATAGAATGAGAATACAGTTTGTTATCGTAACTGAGCATGAAATTCGGATCAAATGTTTGATGCCGCCATCTTTATTACTTATTTTAGCAGAATGGGAAATATTCTCGGTAAATGGGGATTCTGATACCTAATTGACCAATGGAAAAGTGATTAAAATGTGACGTATGTCATGGGAGTAATTTAGATTATGTCTCCGGGGTTCATGCAACGCACTTCTGACATTTTATACTGTTTTCATCTAGTGTTTTCTTATGACTGGCAGTTTAGTCCGCTCGGTATCTCATTTCTCTTTATTTCTTTTGCTCCCAGTATTCCTGAAAACTGACTAATAGCTGTTTTTATTAGTCAAATTAATGGAAACGTCTAGGCAACTATGGATAGTCTAATACTTTAGATAGTCTTCTTCAATTCACAATGATTCCCGTGTCCTTAAATCTTGCAATTTTAATTTAACTAATTTCCCGACGTCCTATAATGATGAAAGTTTGCACAGTGACGTATGTTGGGTGACAATACAATATTCCATTGTTACTTTCATATATTATTTTATATTTTAAAAGCATTATTTTTAGTAAGAACTTCTTTGTCCTAAAATAAATACTAGCCCGCAACGATGTTGGGTTTGACTGGTTGCAGAATACTTTAGGATTTGGGTGGCAAAACATCAGCTTACAATATATAGAGTAAGAAAAAGTATCCGAACACCGAAATAACTTGAAAAAATTAAGAAAAAAAAAACTTTTTAAAAAACATACTTTTCTTAAACAATTCTTACTTAAAAAGTAAAGAATAACTTTGTTTATGCATGACTAAAAGGAAAAAACATGGGGCGCGCCAATTGAAGAATTTATATATGAGAATATGTCCCATGTTTTTCTTTTTAGTCATGCATAAACAAATTTATTTTTTTTACTTTCTAGTACGAATTGTTTAAGAAAAGAGTATTTTTTAAAAAAAATATTTGATTCTAAGAATGTTGCGGAAAATTTTTCACTTGCTAAAAGCTTTTCATCTTAAAGCGATAAAGGTTCTCACCTCGTCAGCAAAATGTCAACTCAACACTAAGTTACTGCTACTAAGATGAGTATTAAGGTGTTGTCCAATGGTTTGGCGTGAAGAAATCCAAGTGACATTTTGCATAACACTTTAACATAGATAAATAAGAAATGCATCACTCACCTTTTTGTTGTGCTGATCGACGAGGAACTGAAAAAAATAAATATTCTTCTAATTTCTTTCTTTCTTTGAACTTGAAGTACACCATACAACACGAAGGTCATCTGACTCACGTGAGTTCTTCGACAATTGTTGCAGGCACTGGTCTATTCTTAAAGAAGAAGAAGGAAGTCGGCATTTGCTTTGTGGTCAATACCTTATGTAATGGCAAATCGTGAGAAAAGGTGTCTTTCACTTTAGACGTAAATACAACATTGTCCTGTCATGAACCACTGATCAGTGACAGAGACTCTCTCAAAGGGAGGCTTAAATTGCATCATTTGGTTATTATTCTTGTTCACAAGTGCATCACCATTTTGTTTTTTCAAGTATACTAAAGGTCAGAGTATAATACTGTAGTTGCAATGAAGATATGGTTATCCTCTTGCATTCTAGGCAAAACGTTGTTTCTTTTACCTATTTTCCATTATTTTTAATGTTCTTACAGGCTTCCACTCATTCTAAATTCGTGCGATGCGTGCAAAGCAAATAACTGCTCATTGTCATGATGTTTCTAATTTCTAAAGTTAAATAGTTTTGCGCCTCTCATCGTAAAAAGGCAAAAACAAATAAGGAAAACTTACAGAAGCAATTGTACGTGTTATTCAATGTTTTATTTTTTTACAGTAGAAAGAAGCTTGGAACGTCTGTTAGAGAAGAAATTGTACTCCAATGCGTTCGTATTAATGTATGTTTTGAACTTACTGCATTATTATATATATATATATATATATATATTAAATCAATTAAACTAGATAATTATGATCCTAATGTTCGAAAATCAAACCCAAAATTTCTGCATTAACTGACCAGAAAATTTTGAGATTAGACCAAGGTATATATATCAGAGAAAGGTGCCTATTATCGTACTTATTTCTAATTTCGCACTCCTGTGTAGAATAATATTGAGGAGAGAGAATCTTGACTCACACGTAAACACTTGCTTATGTGAGTTCTAAGTTAATTAAATCAATATTTAATAACGAAAAATTATGAACGATTTCCGGTGCCCGAAGGGTGGATCTTCTGAAATCGCGGACAAAACCGTGCCGAGAGGACTCCGTGAGGACTGGAAACCCTAAATTATTTTGAAGTAATGTATCAAAATAATATTGTATATAAATTGAGATTTTAAGCTAAGCTAAATATGCCATAGTTGATACTAATGTTAAGGTTTAAAAGACTCTTTGTTTAAGTGAGGAGCAGCCCCGGAATCGAGATCGGGTTGGGGATCTCGTGGACTTCCGGAGATCTGCTATCCGCAGAAAGAACGGGCGCTGTTTTTTTAAATCATAATATTAATTGGCCTTCAATATGTTATCCAATAAATTGTAAAGCTATTTTGTTTGGGTAGGGAGCAGCATTAAGACTGGTACTTGTATGTTGATCTGGAGTTCCGAAGATCCTATAGAAACCACGGTTACTGATTCCCAAATCAAAATTTTATTGTATTCCAATATGTTCTCCATAAATACAAACTCAAAAATCTACTAAATAATATTTTAATAGAATAATCTTTGAAAAACGCTCCAACAAATGTGTTTAAGTGTGATTATTTCTTAATTTTGATTCAGTATGATTCTGTAAATTATTGAGAGAAAAAAAATAGGTGCGATATTATGCACGTTTCCCTTACATTTTATTCGTTTGTGTTGTATGATTAAGAGATAGGGTAGCGGTATAAATGCAATATATCTATTCACTGGTGCCAGTGGCGTCGCTTGATGCAATTCACAAGAGCACGTGAACCACCAGTTATTTTGTAAATTGTTTTAATATTAATTTTATCACCTCAGAAATTGTATTTGTAATACAACAATTTTACAAATAAATGTTCCAGTTTATTAACTGCTATTCACACACACACGCACATGCCATAGAATTCCTTTATGCTGTTATACGTATCTAAGATCACTTCACTTCACACACTTGTGGAGTTTAGTTTCAAAACGTCTCTTATCCACACAACAAAAACAAATCGAAAAAAAAAAACAACTTTAAAAGGACATTAAATGCTGTAAGATTTGGTGAAGGAATTCTTTAAGTCTTTGTGAATTATTTTGTAAACAAATTCCATGATTCAAGTCACAACGTAATGAAGAATAAAAGTAATTAATTTAGGCAAAAGACATTTTGAAAGTAAACAATGGACAGGGGACGTTTTGAAATCAAATCTATCGGACAAGAGACAATTTGAAGCAAAGCAATAAAACATGGGTATGTTTATTTTTTAACTTTATTTTTTTCACTTTAATATTGGGTACATTTGTATGTCGAACACCAATACTCACTGAATTATATATATATTTTCAACCATTTTACAATGATTGCAGTATATCTCATTCAAAACTGAATTCAAACAATGGGATAAAAAATAACTATGTTTATACATAAATAAGGTAGTGACAGAAATCTACATTACAATAATAAATGCAGAAAGTCAACAAACCGAAATGTCTATATATCATCATTATCTTCCATGACGTCAACTGTAAGCTCATCATCACTTGGATTGTCTGTTTTTTTTTTCCCCGAATGATGTATCTAGAAATGCAGGTCGTGATTTTCCATCCAACTTGCACCGAAATGTAATGTTAGCAATTTCCTAACATCATTAACTTTGTTGTCTAAAAGGAATATCTTGTCTGATTTCAGGCAGCCTGACCTTGGTGTTGTTCACACTAAATTTCAGTAATTTCTTGGCCATGCAGATATCAGTATTGTTAGACGGTTCACCTCTAACCAGAACTGGTGCCGCTGCAGTTTTACCACGAGTAATGATCATCCTGTTCGCAGAGAAAATTCTGAAATTCCATTGATTTCGTTTCTTCATTTTTTCCAGCGCTTCTTGTTTCCAGTCATGCAGTGGGCACTCCTCAAACATTTTCAAAACAGTGCCATGTCTTTGGAACGCTTCTACATATTCGTCTGGCTTCACCTCGACCTTTAAGTTCGATCTCTATTCTCCCAGAAACACGATCAGGTGGAAGAAAAGAATGTCCTGGAATTGTAAAAACTAAACAGATTTCCTCCGCATGGGCTGGAGCACAATCAATTAGCTACTAAGACAGCATACATACCATGACTGAATTCTTGTTCTGACCACCGCATCCATCTGCGAACAGTCGAATTTTTAGAGATACCCTGAAAAGACGTGTGCTGCAGACGATGATACACTAATGAAATTTGGGATGATCCTTTTCCCGCGTCAGCTTCGGTTCAATAGTAAATACAAATACTGTGTACTGTGGTTGCTTGTCTGTTGACACCCCTTCACAAACTGTAAAAATGAACATGTAAAATTGTCTGCTGTATTATGCAGCCTGGTCTGGAATTCGTGGCAGTACCTGATTCTTCTGGTAGTCAAATGAGAGTCACTTAGTTCTCCATCTTTGTGGCTTTTAAGTAAGGAATTGAATGATTCACTTTTTTTCTCTTGTGCAGGAGGAAATCAGTTTCACATGACACATTCCCTGCTTAACGTTTTATAAATAATTCAAACAGAATGCACTTATAACACTTGTCAATGCTAGGGCTTCCGAAACATAAAACCTTGTGGAAGTAGAAGTATGGGTCTTCAACGTTGTTTTCTGCGTTCTTGTTGTAAACTTCATGCAATTTCGCCACAGACAAGTAGCTGGGTAGATACTGTCTCGTCACACTCGTTGCTCTGCAATAGTGTGTTTCGGTATTGGAACAAGTTTTTCAATGAATGATTACACTGTCCTCTTTTTGCAACTAAACAAAGGAGACTTGCGATCTCCCCCTCTGTGCTCCTCTGCCTGATTTCCACTGTTGAAGTTTCGCTTGGAAAACCCTCTGTACTCGTTTATCTGTAACAACTAACATACTGCAAAATGCTTTCTTGCAACACTGCAGACTTGACTTCTCGCTATTTCTAAATTTAGGTACGTAAGATCGAAGCTAAAATGTTGTAATTTGATTCTCTTTTGTGTAAAGTAATTCCTGAGCAAAAATCTTTGGACAATAGACAGTTTGAAATAAAACTGGAAGAAACGTGTTCAAATGGGAATGGACAAAGGACGGTTTGCTTCGAAAGTTTATTTGCTGTAAGGTGTCCGCCATTTTGCAGTGGACAGGAGATGTTTTAAATGCAAATACACATTTCAAACTCCTTTATCTCTGCCTTCTGCGACGTTTTGACAAGAAATAATGTACCGGTACAATTATGATTCCGTGTAAATCGATATCTCGATTTTCAAAAAAAAAAAAAAGCAAAGGATGTTTTGATAATAAGTTCCACACTTGTTTTGAAAGTGTTAAGCATAAGCGCCGCTTAAAGATAATCTAAAGCAACGATTTCCAACAAAAGATGGCAGCACTACCACCGTATATAAGATATAAAGATAAGATAAAATGAAGTGTAAGGGCGGTAACAGAACTATGGCTTACGCCTGTCCCGACTACCTCTATATGTCTAATGTAGTTTCACTATTACATGAAATTTCCTTGCTGTTCCTACAAACTCAAGCCTAGAGAGTTGAAACTTTCAGGCAAGAAAGTTCATAATCAAGAGCATGATCGATGCCGATTTTTAATTTTAATTTTTGTTCATTGTTAAAAGAACTTCATTGTTACAGGTTTCGATATTCACAACAACAATGAAGCGATTTCAACAATGAAAGAAAACGATAAATTAAAAAAAATCGGCATCAATCATGCTCTTTAAGTGGTTATGAACTTTCTTCCCTGAAAGTTTGAACTCTCTAGGCTTGAATTTATAGGAGCAGTAATGAAATCTCGTACAACGATGAGGATACATTAGATATACACGGAAATAGTGCTGCCATCTTTTGTTGGAGATCGTTGCTTTAGATTATCCTTAAGCAACGGCATAACCGCCATCTACTGTCTGCCGCGGTCACTTGTCGCGAATACAAAACAGTGGATACATGCAGCGTATTTATGTACACTTTTGGAAACATGCATTGTTTTGTATTCACAATAAGGAAACACTGGAGTTCTTGCCTATCTGCTTGTTAGAAATGCTACACTAAAAATTTTAAGAGGGTACTACTGTTTAAAAGTAAAAGTTCAAAACATTGTGGAAAATGGGGAGCGCACCTCACAAAAAAAGGCTACAGTATTTTGAGAAATGATAGGACGTTAAGAGGTGCCGGTGGTGTATGTATATACTTAAGGAATGACGTAAGCGGTAAGATAATTTGCCAATTCCCTTCAAAATATACGCATAGTGTGGAATATTTGATTTGTGAAATAAAAACGTCAGTTTTAAAAATAATGGTAACGATGGTTTATCGTCCCCCGAACACACCACTAGATTGCC
>JAGDQP010045252.1:0-15644 GCA_022664845.1 Lepisma saccharinum
CATCCCTACTTCTACTACTCACCCGTTTAGACCTAACTTACCTCCACAATACCTACCATTAATACGCCGCTCCCGTAATCTATACCGAGACTATCAACGCACTCAAAATCCTGAATCGCTCAGACTTCATAGACAACTCCAAAGAGCAGTACATAACTACATAAAAGCATATAAACTACGACAGTGGATCAAAACATGTAATAATCTGGCAGATACATCTCACCCATCCAAATACTGGAAACGCTTCAACACACTTACAGGTAAATACTCACACACCACATATCCTCTACTTCAAGAAAACAAAGCCCTTCATACAGACAAAGAAAAAGCCGATGTTTTTGCAGATTATCTTCAAACCATCTTCACCCCCACAATACCTTTCAACCCTTTTCGCAGACACCCCGCAGATCATCTTGACATCCACTCCCCTCATCTACAACCAAACTCTGATCATCCACTTCCTGAACATCCACTTACTACACCAATCACACCCGAAGAAATCATACACACAATCACTCGCAAACGTCAATCTGCTCCAGGGCCCGACAAAATTACCTATAGACACTTCACAGAAGCTCCTATTTTCCTCATACAACTTCTCGCTCATATATATACCATTATTTTGCGCACAGGATACATCCCATTACATTGGAAATCTTCACAAACACTCATGTTCCATAAACCACAGAAACCTACCCATGCTGTCTCCTCGTACCGACCCATTCAACTAACTTCAACATTTAGTAAAATCCTAGAGAAAATCTTAGTCACCCGGCTCCATACCCACCTGGAACACCACAACCTTCTACCCCTACACCAAGCAGGTTTCCGTCCTTCCTTTAGCATTAATGATCAGTTACTTAGACTTACCAACATGATAACCAATGACTTTAATACATCCAAACCTTCTTGCTTAGTTCTGTTTGACCTCGAGAAAGCATTTGATCGAGTCTGGCACAAAGCCCTAATACATAAACTCCGCTCATTTCATCTTCCCATAAATTACATCCGCTACGTATTTAATTTCCTCACGAACCGCCTGACCTATGTCTCTATCAATTCCAGTACATCACATCCTATTTTCTTACATTGTGGTGTTCCACAAGGATCTGCCTGCCATTTCTCCACTGCTTTATATCCTCTTCGTTGCTGACCGCCCTCCATTTCCCAATAACATTCACATATTCCAATACGCAGATGACACCGCCTTTCTAGCACTCAGTAAAACCATACCACATATAAACAGAACCATGAACGATGCCATCAACACATTCACAAACTGGTGTAGTAAGTGGGGATTATCCATTAACTCCACTAAAACTCAGGCAGTAGTCTTCCTTCCTCGTAAACGTCGTTCACGAGTTCTCCGCAACCCATCAAAACTATCCCTGACTGTACAAAACCAACCCATAAATCCTTCAAAATATGTCACATATCTAGGAATCATCTTTGACCAACATCTAACATGGCGCCCACACTTAAACAAAATCATAGACAAAGCTACAAACCGCCTTAATCTCTTAAAACGCCTAACTGGAACTACATGGGGACTAAAACCACAAACAGTCATAAACACCTATAAAGCATTCCTTCGCCCGATTCTCACTTTTGGACACATAGCATGGCTTGCAGCAGACACACACATCTACCATAAACTACAAATCATGGAACGCCACGCTCTGAGGATCGCTTACCGAATCAAACTACCCAGTCCTACCCAAGAACTCTACGATCGAATCACCTTTCCCCACCTTCTGCTTCACCTTGAAACACTCCGCCTGAAATACATCTCACAGCGCTTTGAGACAGAACACCCACTTTTAGAAGACATTATACACACCCACGTACATCATAACGCACCAGCTACACACATATCTTCACCACTCTCACTCCTTTTCACACTCTATCACTATACTATACCACCCGACCACCCTGAAATAACACGCATACTAGCCTTAAGTTCTCCTACCATCCCTCACATCGTTGCACCCTCATATGCCGCACAGTGATCCATCTTGAACGCTAGGACTCATCTGTCCACATATAGATCTAGAGTCGCCCCTAGATCAGAAGATTATCACTCACTTGTCTTAATTGTGCCAACGTGTTGTCTTGTCTAGTGCACCTCACTTTCATCACATCACTTTCACAGTATACATAGTGTAGATTTACCGACTTTAACTATTGTTGATTATTCGCTCTATATCTCTACCCAGTTATATGGTTATGAGGAAAACTCATAATAATCCCAGATAATGGAAGAAATAAAATTATAAGATCTCAGAAATATCTTAGCCTACCCACCTTCCCATGTTAACTCCTGTTCCACCACTTCCTCTTCCCACATAGAGGGTGTAGCCCTTTGGGGGTACTAGCCTTTCAGGCTAGTAATAATAAAAAAAAACAAAAAAGAAAGATGTAAGTTAATATATTGTGTTTCTTGCTGTTTTTTGTTTAAGAAAAGGGAGTATTAAACCAAGGAAAAGCTTTATTATTGTCCTTTGATTGTCATAAAAGGTAGACCAATAGTGTTTTTTTCGTTTACGCTTTACTAAGGTTCGCAAAATAATATTTTTATACCTGGCAACACTTCTTAACTTTTACCGCCGGAGTGGGGAAGAAGATAGAAAATAAGGTTAAATGTATACGAACACACTCATTAGGTTTGTGGACTGGCCTCATACTATCGCTGTGGTTCACTACAGCGGATACATTGTGCCACGAGATGATGCATATCACACTGTTGTCAGATGCAGTGATTAAAAAAAACAACACAAAAAACGGGAAATTCTACCACAGGGAGGGAGAAAGGGGAAAATGTCTAAAATGTGGAAATTTTGTTGAATCTTTGAAACTGTCTAATTTCAAAACAGAAAGTTCGAAATTCATATACCTCTTTCTCACCGCTCCCTCCCTCCCCGACATCTCTTTCTCTCTGTAAGTGAATATAATTTTACCGTTCAGACAAGCATGATGCAATTAACTTCGGCATGATTACAGACAAACGTATCATTCTTGCTTCCTCTCAACGCTTGTTTCTCTCTTTCTCAGCTAAAATAAACGTGCTACAACAAATAAAAACATTTAGGTAGCTTTAAAATAGTAGAAATTTTAAACAATATGGGTTGAAATATTTCAATACTAAAATTATACAGAAATAACAATATGAACTTGAAACAATGTCTAAACAACATAGTAACCATTAGAAATGAAGCATTAAACAAGGTGAGAGGATTGATTACAAGAAGAGAAGATTCAAAAGGAACAGGTCTCATTTCTTCGAAACTGCTCTGAACAGTTTATGCCAGTTCGTCCTCACTTTTTTTAAAAAATTATTTTCAGATCATATTTTATTCTTTTAGGTGCACACTATGGCGCAAGTTAATTTCCTTTTATAAACTGATATTGTAGGTTACTTGTTAATTTTTTGTCTCTCTCTCTTGGAAAGTAGGTCTATATTGTAGCAATCAGTTGGTTAGTCCACTCTTGGTCCATTAGAATTAAGGAATAAACTATCCTACTTTCCACTCCTTATTTTGTTTGGGGGTGGGGGTGTTTCTACAAGGTAACCAAAAAAGTTTTTGCGGTTCTAGAGCAGTGATAAACAAAGAGTTATACAGTGGACGGTACGTATCATTAGGTTTCGAAGTAGGCTCCATCAGCATCCAACACCTCTTGCCAACATTCCTGCAACTGCACAATATCTTGGTGATTGAAGGCGGGGTTCTTCGAGGCAAAGAAGTCCGTGAGTTCGTTCCGTAGGTTTCCCTCATTGGCAAAGGATCTCACACGGAGGTAGTTGTCGAGGAAATGAAACAGGTGGTAATCTGTTGCCGCAAGGTCCGGTGAATATGGTGCATGGCACAGCGTCTCCCAGGCAAGTTGCTGAAGCATCTCCAGGGTCCTCTTTGCCACATGTGGCGTGGCACTGTAGTTGAGGTTCAGCACACCCTTGCGATTCACCAATACCAACTCCTTCTGCCAGAATGCACGGTGCACCTTTTTCAACTGCTGTGAGTAGAGGTCAGCAGTGATGGTCTGATCAGGCACCACTTGGCGACAAGTCCACCACACAGAGAGCATAACCTTTGGTGGGTGCAGAGGTGGTCTTGAGATGTGAGGAAGAGAATGACGTGGCGACAACCAATATCTGGTACGCTTGGGATGTCACAGAGGACCCACTTTTCGTCACCAGTGAGCAAGCGATCAAATATGGGTGTGTTCAGGTGCTGAGTGAGCAAGGACAAACAGGTTGTCACTCGTTGTTCCTTATTGGCTGCCGATAATGTGTGGAGTACCCAACTGCTTAACCTGTACGACTTCCCTATCCCATGCAGGTGCAGTCTGACTGTTTCAGCGGAAACATGGAACCTTTCTGCAAGTTCATCACATGTTAAACCACTGTCCTCCTCGATGGCTGATTTCAGGGCATCGTCATCCAACACATGTGGTCGTCCACTGCGAGGTTCATCAGCAAGGCTCACATCTCCCGAACGGAATTTCTGGAACCAATGCCTGGCGGTGCATTCGTTCACGGCACTCTCACCAAATGCCTGGCATATACGGCTACTTGATGCGGCAGCTGACAGGCCCACTTTAAAGTCATACAACAAACACACGCGAACAAGCTGCTTCGTTACCTCCATTTCTCTTTTACACTGGACGATCTATGACTGCTGTGTGTGAACACCGTGCCTGTATTACTGAAGGTCGATAGCCAGACTAATTCCCGATCGCTTGTCAGGCACGTGCGTCATTTCGTTTCTTCTCTGTGAGCGCATGATCAATAGACGTCAAAAACGGCAAAAACGTTTTTGGTTACCTTGCATATATTTTTCATCAGTTCTAGTTTCGATTATGTCTTTTTCCTGCCCATACTCTTTTGTGCATTTTTAGGTTTATGTAATCACTGTTACCAATGGAAGTGGCGATAATTTTATTTCCCATGCTGGCAACCCTACCCCTAAGAAGAGATTGTTTAGATAAAATAGTTATATAAGGCAAGTTTGAAGGAAGGAGAGGAGCTGCATTATGGTTTGTAATATTGGTGCATGTGAGGAAATTAATGAATTACCAGCAAATGAAGAAAGAGCACGGGACTGGAAAAACTTGGAAACGGAAATTTTGTGCAACTCGGAAGAAGTCTGCTAACCAATTGTTGATGTGTATCCTTAAAGTGCATGTGTCTCTATGTGTGTGGATGTCTTAAAACAGCGATATCGAAAACTGAAAACCCGAAACATTCACGATAAATATGTAGCTGGACGCGATGAGGTGAGTTCAACATCACACGGAGCGAATTTATAAAATTGTTATCCTAAAACATTCTGCAATCCCGCTTGATAATACAGTTGTTTAGGTTGCGGGTAAGTTTAGGTGATGAATTTTAACAGTTTTAGATTTGGAGCAATATAGCCATAGATTATATGTGATCGATCTCTGTTCATGCCATGTGAGGTTTCTGGTGGACACCACCGTGTGGGGGGTAAGGTTTCTCGGGGTTCTCCCATTTCCTCCCGCTTTCTTCATTCCACAAATTCATCTCATCGTCATCCATCCGAACTGCACCAAAGTTGCCTAAAGGTCTTAAAAATTAAATTCAGATTCAATTACAGCGCTCGTTTTTTTCTAAATGGTCATTCTATGTCATGAGATGCGTGAGTTGCAATATAAAGTTCATTGTTCTAAAACTTAAAGATAACAAACAAACTTACATTATAGAAATATTAGTATCTAGAAAGACATCGTTTTGATCTGTATGCACAGTATCCACAGCATTTTGATCCGTAGCGAAAGAAATACAAAACACAATACGAGTATTAATGCCAGAATAAGTCTGAGCTGTTTTACTTAAAATTAAAATTTTCTGCATTCAATCAATCAATTTTGGAGTTCTAATTCCTCAAACAGTCCAAATTTTCTCAACACTTATTTCTATTGAAATACAATTATTCACAAGACGACACTAGGTAGTTTAATATCAACAAAACAAAAGGGAAAGAAATAATTTTCCAATACTTTCGTCTCACCGGAACAAAACACGGAACTGGCCGGGACGCCTATTCCTCAAAATCGTGACTGTCCCGGACGCGAATTTCACATATGTGAATGTAAATCGCGACCCGGGGGCGGAGTCATGTTCAACAACCAATCGAATTCTTTATCGCATCCTCCCTTCCGCTGTTAGAGTGTTCACTGCTTTGGATTCTGTAAACAACATGGGAGAGAAACTAGGAGACGCTTCTCTGCGCTGCTCAGTGTCCACTGGTTCTTAACTAAATCTACTATGAATAAATGAATAACGTTGTTTGAGAGACATTAAAACATTATAGCTACATTTTTATCCAATCATTGTCTGTTTGCATATTTAAAAAATATACACACATGCACAAAAAAATCTCAGTGTATATTTTATCTTGCATGAAGGAGATACGTGGTCACGTAATTAACGATAAATCCTTTCACATTATTTACAGTGGTGCATGTGAATAAGCCACTGGTGGCATTTAGTGGACAAAATGTTGTTGGTGTTGGGAAGATACGATATGAGTCAAAGTTGGCTGGTTAATGTAGTTTTCAACGAGACAAACAAAAAGCACTCTAGTGTTCAGCGGGAATAACAAAAAGCAATCGAAACTGGAACAGTGTAACATAAATGTATGTATATAAAGGCGTGGTTAGGTTACTTTTTATAAATACGTGATGTGTTGTGTTTGTTGATAACAGTATAACATTCGCCATGCATTGGGGTGGGGGGGTCAATAATGTTACGCCATGAAGTTCTGCAGGATAAAATTAAGTTTAGCTCACCTAGATTCCCCCCGCTATTGATTTTAACTACAAAAGTTTTTCAAGTACGTGGAGTGTTCGAGAATATGAAGGGATCACAATATCCCATTGTGGTGTCTGGTAAAAATTTCTGTATGGCGGTCAATGCTGTCAGGTTCTCGTTGCAATATTTCCCTTAAAATAACTGAACATTCCCCCCCCCCCCTGGCTAAGTTTAGTTTCAAAATGACTGAAAATAAAAAAAGTGCCAAAAATATTCAGCAAAACTTCCCATTTTTGTCTATTTTTTTTTTTCGCTTTTAGCCTTAATGTGGCCCATATTTTCCCGTTTTCCGATCAATTCCGCTCCACCTGACAACACTGATCGCGGTAAGCACACCAAATTGAGAAATACTAAAGAGACTAGCAGCATCTGAACTAAAAGATCAACTAACGGATTTATGCTTCTTTCCTTTGTATAAATTTCCTGCAGTCGATAGGCCTGTAGCAGGAGCTGAACATAATTTAACCTAGTTTTCTTTGTATCAAACTGTAGATTGTAGTTAGAGAGGGTTGGAAAGTACGAATATTAGACACAATTTAAATAAAATAAGAATTTTATCTTCTCATAGTCAATAAAATAATAGGAAAGAACATTTCCAAAGAAAACGAGTCCTCTTCTGACAAAAAATAGTACACTTGTATATAGTAAACCAGAATATTTATTATTAATTATTCAAACACAAATGAAAAAAAAACGTTTCGTACTTGTTGCTCTATTACGTACAAAATTATATTGCAATAAGTAAATTAAAATTCCATCGCGACTGTAGGCACGAACTATTCTATATTGTCTACACACGAGCACGAGCTGTTTACGTCACAACCACGACGAGTTCAAGTCACCACACACACACACACACACACACACACACACACACACACACACACACAAACACACACACACACACACTAACAAAGAGCGGGAATCGTTACCACCGCGAATATCTAAGCCAGAGATTATTATTAACAAGAATGGTGGAAGACTATGCCATCTAGTAGTGGAAAATACAAACACTTTAACACAACAGGGCTGACCTTTGATTTTTTTTACACACAAAACTCACCACTAGAAATGAACTAAACAACTTTGTCATAATCATTGTATAATTACTACCAATCCTCTGTTAAATTGTTTGAAAGCAAGACTTTCAATGAGGTGTTGTGAAAACATGAATTCTACCCAAAGGTATTGAAGTAGTCTATCTATTCTTTGACTAGTGACTTTGAAACACTTTCAGATGTAACGGTAACTGGACCTATCCTCATACCATCGGACTTCTTCACTATTGTTATAACTTTCATATGGTCTACACTAATGTAACGTAGGTTTAATTAAGGAACGGCTTGAGGATTTTGTAGAAGGAGAGGTGAAGGTGTTTTAAGGTAAGGAATCATGATCATTTAAATTAGGTTTCCCAACCCAACTGTCCCGGTTTGAGCGGGATTAACTAGGAATTCTACTTCTTGTCCCGGAGGAATGTTTTGTTCACCGAGACGGTTAAAATCCCGGAATTTAGTCTTTCCTTGAATAAATAATGAATTGGTTACAGAAAAAAAATCAAGTTTGCAACTATCGCAATCGCAATATTTGGCAGAGTTTGCTCAGATGAAATAATTCTTAATTCTGTAAACTGAAGAACAACCTCCTCCTCCCTTTGTACTGCTGATAGTGATGCCATAGCTTAGTTGTACCGTAGTTGGCATCGGGTTTCCAGAGGTTGATATTTGGAGGCTGAACAAGTCTAAGGAAAATTCCAATCTAAAAATTCAGCTGAAGTGAGGACGGCTGATCTTCCCAGCACGAGTGCTTGTAAGTGAGAAAAACAATGGTGTTCCTATCTTTTCCGTGTATGTACTTTTTCGCACTGAAAATACTTTGAAAGGAAGCCACTCTGAAAATATTGGACTTAATAAATATATATCAATATAAATAAAACTAATTATGTAATATTTATTATTCAAACTTTATAATTTTGGTTGTAACATTTTTTTTTTTTACAATTTTTTCTGGTAACAGGTACCGGTATGTTTCTCCCTTCTTAAGGTTAATGTAAAACAACGATCTTCAATAAAAGATGGGAGCACTACCTCCGTATATAAGTCTAATGTATTTTTATCGTTACACGAAATTTCAATGCTGCACCTACAAATTCAAGATTAGAGAGTTCAAATTCAGGGAAGAAAGTTCATAACCTATTCAACAGTTCGATCGATGCCGATTTTTTATTTTCGTTTTTCTTCATTGTTGAAATCGCTTGATTGTTGTTCTGAGTATCAAACCTATATCAATAAAGCTCTTGATCTACCCTGAATTTGAACTCTCTAGGATTGAATTTGTAGGAGCAGCATTGAAATTTTGTACAACGATAAAATCACATTAGACATATACAGAGGTAGTGCTGCCATCTTTTGTTGGAGATCGTTGCTTTACATTAACCTTAAGTCAAATGCAGATAAATGAGTATGCACAGGGCTATCGACAAATATATATCCCGGAATGGGTCAACCCATAGTTGGGAACCCTGAGTTAAACATAATTCATCAAAGTAATCTCTTACAATATTTTTTTTTATTTATTTAAGGACCCTCCTGCCATCCCTACATCTTTGCTCTCTTAGCACAGTTTTGTTTCGAGCGCCTGAGGGGCGCAACGAATCTAAAAGGGATTCTCCACAAAGTTGGGGTAGGCCATCCCCCAAGTGGTCTCCCTGTCTCGATCCCTTCTCGGCGTCGAGGCACGGAGTCCGTAGGACCTGAAATTGCATAGATTTTAAATTGGTATAAAATAAAAGAGAAGAGTATAGGAGGACTGAGGGGGGATATTTCTGTAGCCCAGTTCCCGATTGATAAACCTGGGCCCTATTTCCGCGAGTTGGGGGAAAGTTACTGTTTATTTTTTCTACTAGCAATTCATACACTATTTTACATATACAAGTGACTTGAGCTATACAATCCACAGTTATTTATTTACTTATATATATGTTTGTGACATTTTTATTTTTATTTTTATTGTTGTTATTTAGTTCTTATTTATTATTTGTGCATTTCTCTGATTTGATTTATAACAATTTTAGATTTGTCTATTTTATTCTCTTTCATTCATTCATACTTAACTGTTTATTATCTTTATTATTAGTTTTTAACACGATTGCAACTCCTATTTTGTATCCGTTCTCTTGTTGAGCTTAGAAAGTTCCTACTTTACATTATTTGTCTTTCTTTTTCTAATTCTAATCTTTACTCATTACCTAATCTGTACTACTTGTAACTACCTTTATCCCAGCAAACTATATGTCCCCTAGTATCACTAACTGAATATTTTATAGAAATCAACATAAAGTCACATTCATTCCTCCATTCATACTCCCATTTATTCTGTACGCGGCTCCAAGCCAGTCGAGTTGATTCAGGGCCCCGGGCAGCGGGATTTCTCCTCCAGTTCAATGGATCGGGGCTGGTTCCGGGAACTCCTCCTCTTCTCTCTTCCAGACTCGCCGCGCCCATCACCTCACATCACACGCATTTTCTCACTTTCACTCCCGCACTCGCTGCATTATATTTCTTCCGCAGTTTTTAAGTTCCTGCCATCCAGAGCTGGAGCGCTGTCCTGACTACAAGTCGGCAGCAACTCTGGGAGCGAACAAAAGGTTTTACCTTCGATCATACGTACAACATCGTGAGCGCTGTGTTATTATTAGTTTTAGGTATTTCTGTCTTCTAGGGAATGGGTACGCGATTGCCACGACCGTGGAGAAGATTTAAAATCCATAAAGTTCGCATGACATCGTTCAACCATTACTCTAGACTGAAATATCCCTCTTACACTCACACTCGCCATGCATACATAATACCCGATTCATCACCAACGAATACACAATCGACCGACCGATCGAACGAGCGAGCGAACGAACGAGCGGACGAACACATGGTTACACGGACACAAGGAATATAGTCTATATACATTTGCTTGAGTTTGTTGCTCAGTAGTGTAATTCGTAGAATTATTTATTCTTTCGGTTTTATTGCCTAATAATATATCTCATTTTATATATATGCGAAATCTTTGCCGCGAGTAGATCCACAGTGTTCCTCGTTTCCTCATTTTCCGTTATGTTTCGTACTGTTGTGTCTTGTAATTCCAGTCTTAAATCAACTATTTGTTGTATAATTGTTCCTTCGTTATTTACTTGGTTTTCTAGGCACTCGAGGACTACATGTTCCGGGGAAACAATAACAATTGCAGAAATATGTACAGTCCCCGAATGTATTTTCAATGAAGGAAGGAAATAAACGAGTACATGAATTGGATTGAACTTTATTTCTGGCTTTTAGACATCTCAACGAATACATGGGTTTATTCTACTAACCGTTCTTTGAATATCGTGCATCCTAACGTAGACATTTAATACTCGTCTTGTTTTTTGGGTTTATCAAATTTTTGTCATTAAATTAAGTTTAAATGTTTATTCGCGAAAACCCAAAAGGCGGATATCAGTATTTATATTCTTGTAGGACTATATGAATACGTACACCCCCTGGTGAATTAAAATTAGGCTATCAACAAATAACAACGTTTCATTAACTATAGTGCATTGCGCACCGATATCTCTTTTACCTGATTTCAGCGCTGCGGCTTACCTTACAAACTTAATATTGAATTTTTTTTGTAGCGTGTTAGTTCATAATAATTACAAATCGGGTTATCCCTTTTTCTAAAATCCTTTTACGTGGTTAAGCAAAGTGGATAACGCATAACTAGACCTACATGAATGTAGTTCCATGAGATTAAAATATATATTTTCGTAGACTTTCATAATTTCTTTTCTTGTGTGGAAGAAAATATACGCAAGCATATCAGTATTATACTGAAACTGCTGAAAGTATCCGTATATACTGAACTATACGTCCATACTATACGTCCATATTATACAACGTGTTTTAAAACAACACCGACAAACTTCGAGAGGTGATTCTTCACATCAAATTAAGAACATTTTTCGAAATGTGCATAGTTTCGGAACTACAGACTTTCGAAAGCGTGGGAAAATTAACTTCAGAGCGATTTATATCGAATACAAAAACCGAGGTGTAGGTGGATCAGAAAATATTAGAGGTAGTCACATACGGTCTATATCCAAAAATGTGTGTTTGGAAATTCAGGATGCAAGGAAATCCCCAAAGGAGTAGGGATTCTCAGAAATGGTCGCACGTAAAATGTGTGCGTCGAAATAGGTCTGACGGTAGGTCGAAATGTGTATGAATTGGGCGGTTGTCGAAAAAGTAACAATAATTCGTTTCCAGCAAATCGATATCGCAAATCGATTCGACGAGCCGTCAGACTATGTTAAAATGCGTGGATGCATAGCTCACAGGAGTAAGAATTACATAAATTCTATGAACTTTTAGTGTTTTGTTTTTTATCAATAAGAGAGAATTGCTATGCCAGTCGGTAATGAATGCAAATAGATTCTGTACAATATTAAAGATCGCCGCGGTGACGGAGTACACAGAAGTACTAGGTTTTAGTTCACGAGTCACAGAGTTCCCGAGATTGAACTACGGATGGGAGACATTCTTGTATATTTTGTGTAGCGTAAAGAAGTGAGTTGTACGAATGCTATTCGTTGCTAAAAAAAGACCCAGAAATACTATACAATTATTATAAATCTTTTGTGCTTGAAAGAAATAAAGGAAATATAATGCAGTGCCTTAAATAATAGTTGTAACATTGGAAGCGTCTTTTATGCGAATTATAAATGTACTTGACAATATTTAAAACGCAAATGTAGAATTGATAGTCATATAATCTTCAGAAGTCTCGAATCTGAGTGTACCAAGATTGATTTTTTAGTTTGTTCTTAAGTCACTTATGTATTCTGGAACAGGATGCCCTTCTTCTTGAAACATATGAAAAACAAAAAATCCGCGTTTGTCTCCTTGGTGGATAATCTTTTTAAGATCTGTCCAAACTTTTCAAATGATATATTTTTAACATTATGAGGTCTGATGTAAACTGTCGTAGGTTTTAAATAATACCATGATCGCTGACTTTTACAGTTTGCAATGAAATATAACCCTGACTCCTACGCCACTAGCCACTGGTGTTACATGTAATGGTAACTGGAACTAAACCCAATAACATCAGAACCGTCCTTTACTGTTATGTATTGTATTGCGTCTACAATAATATCACGTGGAATCTGTATTCGCAAGGTGATCTAATAATCACTTTCTCTGCTTGCATTGTTGACTTATAAAATTCTTAGGTGTTCATATATTGTTATTTCAATCCATTCTTTTGTAATTCTCTCTATATGACCACTACTTTTGTCTTACAGCTCCCTCTTATGCAAATAAACAGGTTACTTACAGTCACATATACCTATGTGCTTAAACAGCTCATTTCTCTGTATTACCCTTTTTACAATTGTAGCTGATGCTCTTTAGTTTCGATAGTTCCTCCTGTCTGACCAATATACGATTTTCAATAATTATTTGCATATTTTCTTCTTTATTGCAACTACAAGAGATCATCTTTGACAGGTCGTAGTTTGCTTCTCGTTTTTGCCAGTGGTCTATATATGGTTTTCATTCCACACATTTTCAGTACTTTACCTATTCGATACCTGCTTACATACGGCAAGACAGCAGTTTCCTTTTCTTTCCTGATCGTTATTCATGTTTTCGTACTTATGTGAACATTTCTGTTCCCTATCAACTCGTTTTATTGTTTTCTCAATCTGCTCTTTCTTGTATTAATACGTAGGGCGTTTTTAGCATGTGGAATTTCTTCTTGCAAATGTTCTCTGTCAAATAATTCTCAAGGTCATGGAACCAGACTAGAAACAACTTATTTTTATATATGAAGATGATGATGAGAGTTTGCACTTAAGCTTATAGTTTCATTTAAGTTAGCCTTATGTTTGCACGTACTTATTATGATCAAATCCATATTATAATCCATTCATTAACATGTAACTCAAAGCTCTAATGGCAGTGGTACACAACATATATGTCTACTCCAGAAACCAAGGTTTATAAGTGACATTTTCGAATAAAAAAATGGAGGTAATCCTATATATATCACTGGAAATATCTGTAGCCGCCGTAGCTCAGTGGTAGAGCATTGGCTTAACATTTTGGAAGTCGTTGGTTCGATCCCAGCGACCGACCATCCCAACTAAGGTTTTTCCAGGGGGTTTCCTCTGTCACACCAGGCAAATGCTGGGATGGCACCTTTAACATAGACCCATATATAAATTTCAATTCAATTCGAAATCAATATCTGTGGTACAAAATTGCTATATTTTGCACGTGGACATACTAATGCCTAAGGTATCCTTGTACAGTACAAAATATGACAGTTTTCTGTCACATATATTTCAAGTTACAATGAACTCTCTCTTAACTGCACGTCGGATTAACCGCCTATCTTCCAAGAAAATGTCATTATAGAAAATGTAGCTATTGCTTTCTGTATAATAAGCCTAATCGTATTTTTCAGTTTTGTGTTTTTCTTTAATATATACACATATAGTAACTACACCTTAAATTAGTGTATGTGTGGGTTATGTAATAGTGTAGTGCTTTATAAAATACGTATATATTATTTAGTTAAACTAAGTATCACTGGAGCAGCTTGTGGTCAAACCTTCTGAATTTGGTTAAGTAAAATTTACCTAATTATAATATTGTAAACCTTTTTTAACCATTGTAGAGATGATGTATGATTTAAAAGCTATAAAATAGTGATTTTCGTTTTAACCGACCTTTTCGTTATCCGATCAGAGCCCGGTCCCGTGGTGGTCCATTAAAAGGGAGTCTACTAGATATATAAAAAATTACCTCCAAGTCTTTTTATTTGGAAACCACACGGAAAGAAATAAAAGGTTACTTGCAATCCAAAAATGGGCTAATGCAACAGAGTGAGTTGGTAAATATAGAGCCTAATAAGTACAAGGTTACAGCAACCCAGCTAAAAAGGTTAGATCCAGTGGGTTGGTGTAACCCTCCACGTAGGTTATTTTGAAAGGTTATGATAAACAACTGTACTCAGTTACTTTAACCCACTCCAAAGAAAATTTGTAAAAAAAAAAAAGTTGTAAAATCGTCTGAAAGCAAGTTACTGTTATTATTTACACTACATATAGCTTATTATAGCTATCTTTGTAAAAAAAAAAATTGTGCGCCAGGCTGGGATCGAACCATGGACCTCATCCGCAGCAGTCCGAAGTGCTACCAACTACTCCACCAATCAGCTGAAGTTTATGGTCGATAATGCATGTATTTCCCAAGTTACACTACTGTGATATTCATTATACGAATCTCAATGTTTCATATTACACTTTGTCATTAACAGAATATTAATAATAGTTTATATAACACTACATTCCTAGATTTAGGGTTGCTAGGTTACCTCCTAAGTTTCACGTTACGTTTTGGCGTTGGTACAAAGCTTCCATGTGGAAGCCCCTCAGTGTTCAATGACCGCCATCTCGTTTACACGAGACTCGGTTCAGCTAACCCTCATTAAGGTTAAAAAATAACTAATTCTCAGAAGGTTAAATTTACCTGCACATTAAACGGTTAGCATAACCGAGCAGTGGGTCAATCAATCATGTCGTTTAAATTAACCGTGTTGTTTGTTTATTCCTTCTTGTACCAATCGTGTAGGTAACTTGCTACCCACGAATGGGCTGTTTTTAACCTGATTTCTGTTAACCTTTTTCAATGGGTTACCATTTACCTACAGAATTAGGTACTTTCATGTCTCGAAAGGGTTGTGATAAATAACCAGTAGGTTATGTGCAACC
>JAGDQP010045253.1:0-15644 GCA_022664845.1 Lepisma saccharinum
AGTTACCATTAAACTTTATATATAAAATAGATTGATTCCGTAAAGTTTCTTGAAACATGCACAGTAAAAACATTGCTGTGTTAATAGAACACATACGGTGTCCCAGCGCGACTACCACTTTTTCCGTGTTAAATAAACACAAAACGTTTTCCTGATTACGGTCCTAGGAAAGAAACGTTTGAGCTACAGCGGGATTTGAACATGGGTTGCTTAGTTAGAAGAAGAGCTTCTTTTTTAAATTATAATCAATATTTATTTCAATCATCAAAAAATACAAAATCTTTTCTCTCTAAACACCACAAAAAATAATAAACACAGACTACCATCTACCTCTCAATATAGCTCTCTACAATAATTAACATATTTCTTTATTTTTTATTCTCCTTCCATACTCCATTTCAAAAGCAAGTGTTGAACATACTGATCTTCGTCTTGTACTTCCCTTTCTTTTTTTCAAAATATGTAACTTTTGAGCTATGAGCACATAGTCAACTTTCGTTTTGTGTGGGGAAAAATCAAATGACGGTATACAGAAGACCTCCATCCAAATCATCTGTATTACATCTATTTATACGACCGTAAACTTGTTTGAATTTTTCCCATATTTGTTGACGATTCTTACATTGTACTAAATTTTAGTATAGAGCTTCCTTCTTCCCAAATTGCTTACATTCATCCTTATCACTTATTCCTTTTTGTTTTAAGTTTACTCCTATGTTATCTAGATTATTAATTTGCATCAACATTTAAAAGTATATACTAGAGTTATCATTCAATAAAAGGAGGTTTTTAGGAATATCTCTCCATACTTCTACTAGCTCAAGTTCTAACCTATTTTCTACTCCACAATACTCATAAAGAAATGGTAGAACTCTTTGATAGAAAAAAAAGTCTGCATTCGAAGTTTTCCAATCACCGCGTACGCGGATTTCAACAAAATATTACCAATTATAACATCTTCATTTGGTCTCTTATCGATCTAATATCATTGGTGCTCGGGTATTAATTTCAGATAGAACAAATTTGCATTATAAAATATGTTATCCCTATACTCACACTGGACTTGAGTCAAGCAGCGCCATTGCTTTATCTGCCCAATATTCTCCGTCTTTTAAGGATTTGTATAACTTCTGTCTTTGAACTTTTGATATTTGAGTATTATATAACAAAATTCAATATACGGATATTTATCCACCTGATCCAAAAAGATTCTGTAATATTTGCATAGGAGAATATAGAAAAACGCTTAATACAAAAATGTTTACAAAGCGAGTTCTATCTAACAAAGAAGATTAACATTTTTATAAAATGTCAGATTAGATACAAGCATTTTGAAGTTTTGCTTTCCTGTTTGTTCTATATTTTTGATATCAGAATTCCATATTATACTTGCTATTTATACTAGACCGAAATTTATCACTTAATTTTGACTTTAAGTCTATAACTTTAGTCCTTGATTTGTTTATATTAATACCGACTAATTTCCTGAAATCTCCCAAAAGATCGATTATAGTCTTAAGGTTGATCTGTTTCAACTATGAAATTTACATCATCCACATAGAAATTTCTTAAGGAATAATTTATTAATTTTATTTCAGACAAAGATTTATATGTTTTTTTTCGAAAGAAACCATCGCAGTCGCATATAACAACGAGGAGCACGCACATCCCTGTTACATACCTCTATTTAATTTTACATTGTATCGTATTTTTCCATTTATCGACATTTTAACATGTCGAATCCCATAAATCCATTTAAACAAGGTTATTGAATTATCGGGAAAATTCATAATTTTAAGGACGGATAACAAATAACTATGTTTAACATTGTCATTTGCGCTTTTAAAATCAATTTTTTTAATAGTGAGGGCTCCATTATAATACTAAATCATGTTCCGTTCAATAATGAATTGAATGTATATAGCATTCATATTTTATACCGTTTTGCCTATTACCTAAGATCAATTTCATCGCAGGTTTCAATCAGGTAGCTAAGTACTCCATTAGTATTTTTGTGTCAAAATTTTGTAAGTGTATCTCATACGACAATTTTGAATAGTAGATAATTGGTTATTTATTTCAATAACATTCTGACAGGAATAAGAATCTCCTTTAATCTTTGGTACCTCCCAATATGATTTCAAATATTCAACCAATTCTCGTATTAAAGTTTTCTTGTATTTTGTACTCCGCAAGCTAGTAAATCCATTCCGGGTTTGACTGGATTAAATAATAAGCTTATTTATACCTTCTCTAGTTTCATTTTCTGTATAAGATTGCTTCAAAATATCCCTTTAGTCACAATTTATGTTTTTGAAACCATTCAGTTAAAATTCTTTTCAAACATCCATTTCCCCCACTCTCACACTCGTAAAGTAATGAATATATTATTTCTAATACCATCATAAAAAACAGGTCCACTCTATATGTTTCTACCTTCATCTTGAAAATAAATATTACAGGTTTTTCTCTACGCTTGATATCTTTTATTACTGCTTCAAGATTTGAATTTATCTGTATTCCACATTTTACAAAATTGTTTCTCTTTTTAAACTATTTTGTTTATATCTTAGTAATAATTAAATTATACTTTGAATTTTTGTTAACTTAAAGAGCCATAATAAATCGCACATTGGTTTCTGATTATACTATTGTAGTAAAGTATTGTCGTAGTATTCTATCATTTCTATTTTCTTGATAATATTCTTTTGACAAGGCTTGTAGCCATAAAAATGTTTTATCTTCTCCCATAATTTTAATTCCTCCGCATTTTCCTTTATTACCGCTCACTCCTTTTCAAAACATTTTGGTTAGATAGTCGAATATTCCATTTTTCAAGAAAGACGTACTTATTCTCCAAAAATGAGAATTAAGTAGATGGAGAGGGAATTTCCACAAATAATTTTCGCTTACCTGTGCGTGGTCTGACAAACCTAGCTTAGTCATCGTTATATTTTGTAACCTCGGAATAATCTCTTGACGATTGAAAATGGAATCTTGTTTACTTTTATATTTACTACTCATATAAGTCACCACATTTTTTATTCGGATAAAATGTTTCCAAATTTCATAAAACTGAAACGATTTTATTATTTAAAAAAACTACTTAAATTATTTTCTGATGTCCATCAACCAGGTTCATGTCTCCTAACATGATCTTTTTTTATTATTGTGTAATTTCACTGCTAACATTTGAAAAGTTTCTTCCCTGATCATCTTTAATTTGTACCATCTTGCATATAAATACTAATGATAGTTATTACTTCTACTTTAGTAGCGTACGCTCTCCCATCTGGAGAAATGTAAACATCCATTGTTACAAGGTCTCTACGAACGAGGAATCTAACGTTAACTGTTTGTATTAGGTCATTTTTTAATTTTTATAGTTTCTATATGTCTCTTATTTTTTTCCCCTGAAATGTAACATTGACTTTCATTATAGCTGCCGCGAATATTTAAAATAGCTATTCTCAAATTGTGATTATCCATCCGAACGATCACCACGTTCGAAGTAAGCATCAACGAAAGATTCCACACCAAATAAATAATTTTGCAGCGTTACATTTTAAAAATAGGATAACAAAACTCAGTCTAATTTTTTCTACACCACTGACTATCACGAAGATTTGTACAGAAACAGACACAGCAATAATCGCGACCTTTAAGCCTTACTTTTTTCTGAGAAAAAAGGATAAAGTAAAACCGCAATTAACGAGATATGCGCATCCACTATCCTCAGCTATGATGTAGTACTTTCCACTTGTTTCTCCCTTTTGTTTCTTTCTGATTTATTCAGGAGAGAGTGATAAATGACACTTACCTTGCCTTGCCTTGAAATTTCACCAAAACACGATATTTGTAAATTTGATATTTCGTCTATATTCTCCACCGCACTATCTACTTTGAGTAAATCGGCTTGACACCCCCTTATATTCTTCATTCACTATAATTAATACTTCTCTATTTTGTTGGCCTCCCAGATTGTTCACATTCGAAAGTATCTTCTTACTGTGTAATGCAGAGTTTAGTAGATCTTCCTCTTTTCAAGACCTAACTTTACAACACTGCCATTCTTCACAGCTGATTCACTTGGTTCCTCAATGTGCTGCCCCCGATGTGCTTCAGACAATAGGATAAATGTTTGGAAGTTTATTTCCAACTCGGTTTTTGTAGCATTAATAGGAATATTGTTTGGCTTTCCTTTCGAGAATATGTTTTCACTTGATTTGTTAGATATCGGTTAAATGCCATACTTTCCCACTCTAACTTATTTTGGGACTTTCTTTTTAAAATGTAAAAAACAAAAGCGTTTTTCTATTCTATACACTACATGGAAGTTTTTATGTTTCAGACTAGTGAAGCGAAAAATGTCCCCATATTCCGCTGAACATTATATTATAAATTCATCTGGTGTTACATAAGGCATCGAGTAAGCGACGAATATATGGTCATCCTAAATGTCGATCGACCCTAAATTTATACCCTCATCGAGACGAAAGGAACCTCATCTTGACAATCTTTCACTATATTTTCAGCCTTCGTACTTTTTGTAACGTTAATATAAAACTTATTTATCTACTGATCGCGCTCTAAAGATAAAAATGTCCCGTTCTTCTAACTTCATGTACTCAAAAATCATTTCTTGAACATTTGCTATATTTGACCCTTGAGGCATAGCCCTGAAGTCTATTTGGTCTATAGCCCTACAGTATTTGGTATTGTATCACTTTGCAAGTTCATTCCACTATCTCTCTTTAAATTTAACTCACTTAGCCACACGGATACTTCCTTCAAAAAATCACCTCCGGCCTCATCCAATACTCACAATCCAAAGACACAGCGAACGGAAGGCACGAATGCCTCCAACCGCCACTTTGAACGGGCTGATGAGCATCTTACTGAATTGGCTAAATCGCCAGACAGAAATAACGCTTGTTGCAAACGACATTTATTGAAGAACATTTGAATTAAATTACTGTACTAACGGTGTAGCTTGAGAAAATGTGTTGCTCATCAGCCAAACTAAAGTAAAATACTCTCTCGAAATGTCTTTAATCAATTTCTATTTCTGAATTGGGGTCCAGAATTCCCATTCGTTGAGAATGTTCCATTTACATGTAAAAGACGATTAAATCACATGGGATTGTGAACCCTAATTGACAAAATAGAAATGCGATTAAATCATGGCATAATTCGTGAGAGAAACTTAATTTGTGTTTGGGGTTCAGCAACATATCTTTGATCCTCTATATGGTTGGAATCCAGAGTCTTTTTTCTTTCTTGTGATTTAGCCCTAACGGTAAGATGATTAACGTTCAACTCACCTAATCTTTCTCCAGCCGTAAATGTTTTGGCTGCCAGTACCGAAATCAACACCGTGCGTTAATGTTGGTTTAACACACAAAAGTGATAGTCACGCTGTTACACCGTATTATGTTGGATTAACACAGGTATTCTTGCATTATATTTTAAATTTTTATCTCGTGTTTCTTAGCAATGATGATATTACTTCGAAAAGGTGCATCTCAATACCGTCACTGGGACCTAAGTTTAAGCCTAAATTAAAGTTTGAAACACGTCATTATAGTTTTCTTTCTATAACATTATACCACGATCAAAACAAGGAAATTTGCCACTTTCCACGTAGTTCTGCATTGTCAAAATAAGTTCCAAATACTCTACTATTCCTTAAGAGAGAGAGAGGGAGTTGGCTACTGCGATGTGCAAAGTAAGCGTCCAATTTAACATGGAATTTCACACACGTCTATTAGTATCATAGTCTCATATGGTTCCTTCGAAAAAATTACTCAATATCCTCTTCAATATATCTCGTGGAATTATAGAGGTACTTAAGTGAAAACCATGCGTGATATTTCCAGGTTAGGAATAAGGATTGGTATAACGGAAATTTCCATAAGAAAGTTATTAAATGAGCTACTAAAACGTTCTTTATTTCTAAGAAGAAATACGTTCCGCAGCCTTCAGTTATTTACTTTTACTCTTCCAGGTATTGTGCTTAAGGGATATTGAGTATTCTTCCGAAGTAGCACATTAAACTATGTTATTCGTAGAAATGTTTGAAATCGTGTGGTTTTACATTGAACGCTTATTCAGTAGGCTGCAGTAGCCAACTCCCTCCTGCTCTTAAACATTTGTTACAAATCAATTTTATAATAGACTGGACCTTCAATACTTTCTTCAACATCTAATCTATCTCTCAGTGAACCCATTAGCAGGCACTGTCTTATTTACCATATTTCATTTCGAGGTATATGAAGGTCGAGATGTAGATTCTACAATATATTTCCATGATATTTTCTCCAATGATTAATTTTAATAAAAGGAGAAAAAAGGGCAGTATATATTACAAGGTAATCTGATATTTTTCTGCTGTTGTATTTTCCTGAATGTTTCATGTTGAACGATTGTATTGCTAAAATATAAAAACATATGATTTGAAATTAATCGATTTCTCTTTATTGACTTTTAGTATCCTTGATTTAGGCCGACAAATGGTAAGAATGGCAATTGGGCAGAAAATTAATAAAGGTGTTTTTCGATCTATCACCCGGGCGTGGAGTGACAAAGAGAGCATTCTAGAAAGCTTAAATATGGACACTTGGTCGTGGCCTAGCGCACAGGACTTATGTATTGAGTAACACAAGGAATTTAGAAAATTCCATATTTCAATTAGGAGAGTGTATACGAAAAGGTACGGCATCAAATCAAGAATTGCGTATGTGGTGGAATACGAGAGAAAGTGTAATTGCCTATTTTGAGAATTTCTATTGTCAATGTATTGTTTTGCATTTTTGCTTAACTTTTAAGGGCTATAATATCACAAGGAAATGCAGGAGTTATAATTTTGTTTTGTTATTACTTTAGCGCATCCGTATAAACATCAGTGAAGAGGACATATACTGTATGTCCTGTCTATGAGTCCGACCCCACGAGATCTCAGCAACTATATGTCCAACAGAGTTAAGCTATATACCGTTAAATTAGCCATGATCTCAAACTGTGGAGAAAATTATGACTTAGACTCTAAAATTGATACGTCCTTTTCAGTTAATGAGTTTAATCATTTTTCCTATGTATTTTCACATGGTATGCTTGATTCCCGCTAGATCTGAGTAACACGTTACACAAAAATGAACAATAAACCATTGAATTCGTGAAAGTCTGAAACGGCGGAGAAAAATATAAATTTCACAATGCAATTGGCAGGTCCTTTTGAATCGCCTAATATTCTCCATTTGTTCCCCTCCAGATCTCAGTAACTACGAGTCCGACGTAGAAAAGCCATACACCATTGTATTTACAATATCTCAAACCATTAAATAACCTATCACATGAACTGTGTAGCTGGCAGGTCCTTTTCAATTGCTTTGCATTTTCCATCTGTATGTTTCTTTGTTCCTTTTAGAACTCAGAAACTAAGTTACACAGAGATCACCGTTAGACTCGTAATGGTCTAATAGGTGGGGAAAGCTATTAGTTTGATTCTAAAACTGGTAAGTTCTTTCCAGTCGCTTATTATTCTTCATTTGTTTTCCCCATAGATCTCAGTAATTACGTACAAGTCCGACCGAGATGATCTATACACCGTTGGATTTGGTATTGCCTTGGTTGGTTTGGTATGAACGATAGTCTAAGGCTTGCAGGTCCCTTTCAATCGTTTAATATTCTCCATTTGTGACCCTACTAGATCTACAGGTATAAGATATACAGCGTTGGATTAGTCATGGACACCACTAGGAAAAATCACGGTTTTTGACTCTAAACCGGACAGATCCCGACACTCATTTAGCAATCTCCATTTGTCCCTATGACTTTGACTCTTTCTTTTAAAATACGTCGTAAAATATTTTGATTTTAGATCTGGAGCATTGGTTTTGCCTACAACAAAACCATTACTTAGTTTCTTTCTATTTTATCTTTTTGTTAAGTGTAGAAGGATTTGAGAGATATGAAAAATATATTATTATTGAGTTGTGGTAGTTTTTCTGGGTCAGTGCTGTTGTTTTACTTGGGATTATTAAGTGTCATAAATGAATATCGTAAACAAATGTACTACACGATTCAATTTGTAATGGAAACGCAACCGTACAATCTGTTTAGATGTAACATCTTAAAGAGAAAATATGAATTTCCTTCCCTTGCCTGCGATAGAATAAGGTTTGTGTAGTTACATAGAGACTTTCATACCATATATAAACATCGGCAACGTTCCATACTTTATAAAATGTTGTTGTTCTATTTTATTAGGTTGAAATAATTGATTCGTCGACAATCAGATGAATATTGCTATGATTCATTGCGTGTATATTTGGAAGTAATTTTCTTTATGATATCGAAGATAAAAGCAGTTAGACAACATACCTTAACTGTTATTCTATAAAAATAATATAATGTAAATCAATATTACAGAGTCCATTTCGTCGACTACTGGTCCAACTTTTAAGGATTATCGGGAGTTAAAACACGTTTGTACGTTTGGCGATGAAACGTTTAACCATACGAAATAGGGTCAGTTACGGAAAATGAATGGAGCTTGTGCTACTCAAGAGACGGTGGTCAATATACTCATGACCATATGGGATAAACATGAGACATGTAGACGAGATTTTACAATTTATGTGCATTTGCTGTTGGAACTAAACCAAATCACTTGTCGTTGTCTACATTTATGGTCGAAAAAAATTAAATTATTTTCCCATACAAATTGTAAATTACTTATATTAATCTGAATCACAATTTCACTTTATTCTTTTTCAAGTAAATATGCAAAACTAAGACGGAAATCCTCACAAGCACCCCAAACTTTAAATTGTAACCGTCACAAACAATAGAAGACGTGCTAAATTCTACTTAAATCCTTCCAAATTCGACTTCACCTCTACCTAAATTTAAAATTCTGGCTAGAGTTTTCGAGACCAAATTCAATTTCTTGTTAGATTAAACTAAGCAAATATATTTTTACAACATGTTAGTATAATTGATTAGCAAATAAAGCAGCAAAGAATTTCTTACTTCGCAGTTTTTACTGGAAATGATACTCCATGCGCAATGAAAGTATCTAATAATTTTGAATATTGACCCTTAGAAATGTTATTTACCACAAAATCCGTTTAGTGTTGAAAATAGTTTTCTTACTCATTTGGCAAAAAAGTTCTAATAAATGCGAACTTTCTTCTGAACCTTCTGAAGAATGTAGACTTGCCCAAGTGATTTATCATAGATACATAATATATAAATTACGAACTTTCATTAAAGTTGAACAAAGAAATCGGAAAACTTGGATTAACAACTTTTGATAAGGCAGTGTTTGGACTTTACATATGTATCATCGCATTTCCTTTAGATATTTTACATTAACATATTAGTACGTCCTTGATGTCCTTAACAACAGGGTTGAATTTATACAGAAGCCACATATTGAACGTTTGAATTCCAATGAATTATGCTATCCTTTAGAATAGAAGTAATATCCTGTGCAACTATACTTTGGACACAATTACTATGATCACTTAACGGCGGTATCTGGATCAAGATTTGAAAAAGAATAACTTGTCTCATGAAAGTTTTCACAAGACATTCATTGGAACAGAAAGTGAAACTTGACGGTATTGTAGTAATTTTGAGCGATTTGTTCCAAACCAATTGTATGACACAGAGTCGAAGTTATATATTCTGAGTAACGCTAACAAGCAATACCTTTAATCAATAGTATATTTAGCAAAAGTTTAAATGACATAGGGGAAACTACTATACAATGGAACACTTTTTACCTTTTCCAAATTATAATTTTAGGGACTATTTTCTATTCGATGTCTGTCTTCTTAAACTTTGAGTCTTTCTGAGTTGAACAGCGGCAAAATTTAGCTTCTGCTTGCTTTCTTTAACGGTGTTTTTTATCTTTGAAAATTTTATAGCAAAATATTCAATTGTCCAGAAGCTAATTTACCTTCCAACACAGCTTGTTGTACCTTTAATAATGCAAATATTTTATCTGTGATGTACCATAAACTTTCGCATTCACCCCTCCCAAGAAAATCCCCATTGTCCCTAATTTTCGGACACCATTTATTGTTAGCACGAGTATATCTATAGGCTAGGTTTTGAGCACCTATATTCATAATACAGTATCGTCGCATTTATTAAATATGCAGCTATTCTCTCCTCTTCTATCGGACTGAACACCATGTGCATATAATATCTAACAGAATACAGAATTGATTCCTTCCATGATCTCTTAAATGATTTCAGATGTCTAGATAAGGTGGATAGAGACTCTTTGACCATTTTTACATCAAAATGCTAGTCACGGCTTTTATTACATTTTAAATCTGGGTCAATGGGTCCTCTTTTATTTATAGGTTTGTTCCTTGGCATCTAATATTTCTGCAAGAAAAGAAAGAACAGACTATCATAATATGGTTCGAATTGTGTTAATGTAAGATCTAAAATCGTGAGACGTTTGGTGACTCGGAACCCCGGTCTGATCCGAACGTAGGTAACTCTGGGACCAGATAATCCGGCCCAAAACTTGACCCGGATAACGCGTCACGCGTTGTAACCCGGTTCAAAAGTTGACCTGAACTACCCGATCCGCGCAGGGATCCAGCCATAACCCAAATGACCAAACTAACTTTGTAATCCGGTGATCCGATAATCGAATCTCCAATTGACCCAGTGACAGAATCTTGACTCAACGACCCAGGATTGACTCTTTTTGACCTCTATTGGTTTGAATCAAGCAATATTTCATGTGCGAAATTTACACATTCCTTTAGCACAATCTCTTCGATGATACAGTTATTTGCACATCTCTGGAGAGTATTTTGGTTCTTTGCAAAGATTGTTTCTATATCTTTTAGTATTATTAGGATATTTTCAACATTGAACTCCTGCTTCTGTCGAGAGAAATCCCTGTTTCCGGTCATTCTTGACAAAAAACACTGTTCAGGGGCAAAATGCCATAAGGAAAGAATAAAATAACCTTCTTTACCATCCGCGTCATGTGTCAAATTTAGGCCACCAGGTCGAATCGGGTCCGAAGCATTCACCCAATGATCAGGAGACCTGGATCAAACCTTTTTAAGAATTACCGTTTCCGGTTCGGTTAATATACCTTGAAATGTGCCCCAATTTACAATATGTGCGTCCGTTTCATGGTATAAGTGTGTAGGAAATTATAAAAGTGGCGGAATATTGGAAATGCTACATATAGAATGGGAATTTGTCATAGTAGAACTTTTCAAATTCTCTTGTATACGATTATTATTGTATATAATAGAAAACATCTACAATAATGGCATCATAAAGCAAAAATGAAATTTCTAAACAGTTAGTTTTAACTCTCGAGAAACTTTCTCCCAATTCACTTAACACACAGCCACTTGAATACTTAGAAGACATAACGCTAAGTTGATGAATTGACGTTGGATGTTGAAACAAATGCTTATTCCACGTTTACGTATATTTAAATGTAAGCTAACGCTTACAACACATAAAAAACATGAAAGTAAACGAATCTGTCCAAATTTGATAATTCATATTTTTGCTTTTTTTCGTCCTACATACTTTGTTATGTCTTCTTTCATATAGTTCAAGATTTAGAATATCATAATTCAATAACTTACTTGTTACTGGGTTTCGTTCTTATCTTCCATTGTATTTGAGTATAAAGAGATTATGAGAAATTTGGAATCAAAGTATAATTTAGCGAGTGAGTCAAAGTTCTGGTTCTGCCTGGAATGAGTGATTAAGAGAAGCTACAGATGAACATTAACTCAATATAATATTAAGATATATTGAAGATATCCTTAAGAAAAATCAAAGAAATTTAGCCATAAACTTCGTGTGCATACAAATATTTTCAATTATAAATTTATATATTTCTTTAAGGTTTAAATATTACAATTAGGAAGCAGTTTTCTCATTAGTTGTTGAGTAACTAATGGTATTAACCCACCTGTATTCTACAAACTTTTAAGGTCCTAAAATGTATAAATAGTTACTTACTAACAGAGATTCGATAACAGAACCAAGTGAATGATAACGACCAGCCTAACACTTTAGATCAAGCAACTACAGCGACTCAGCAGCAAGGAAGTATTAAGGGAAATACCCATGGAATTCTACTCATCCTCAAATTATCATGTTCCGAAAATTGTTTTACAACAAAATGATTTTTGAAAACATTTTAGATTTACTGCTCCCTGATATAATTCATAATTATTAAACAAATCCTTACATGTTTAAGGATGTTGGAAACATAGACTACGAACACCACAACGTGTAGAGACAACGAGGAATTTGGATAGGCGGCGTATGCAGAGTTTCGGAGATAGTACCGTCTCTAATAAGAAAACATATGTGATGTCTTCAAAACTGTTTTATTTTTCAAATATCTTGAAGAAATATTTACTCACGTTGTGAGGTGTGAAGGACAATACATCCATGGCCCATACCAATTTTGTGCTCAAAACAATGTTTAATTCAAAACAAAGAACACATAAACACAAATGAAAAACTAGTAATTCTTGCTAACATTAAAATATAGACCTTGCTCTTGAACAAATGAATGCATTTTGGGGTTTTACTCGTACAATATTATGTAATACGAGACTTTTTCTTGTTCGCTACTGGTAAGTGATCGTTCGCGTTTCTGCAACTTGCCAAATATATTTTAGCGGCACTCTCTTTCTATTTTTTTCCTTCAACAAAATCTCTTTGTAAATCCCCGGAACAATTATAGTTAGATGTAGAGCATTGGTTTCTTATTCGGGTTGTTGTAGTTCATATACCAGAGATGTATCATCCTCAACGAGCTTTTCCCAGGAATTTTCCTAAGTCACACTAGGCAAGTGTTAGTTTGGTGGCAAGGGTGGTGTCTTCAGCAGGGACCCTGACCGTCTTCTTCTCTCATACCTTTCCCTATAATTTTCCCGTATCAACCATAGATGCTTAACCAACAAAAGTAAATTCCAAGTCGTGGGAAGAATATATGTATATCGACAGATATTTTAATCAACAGAAACATACATGTTACTTATCGATGTTACTGTCTTATTAGTACAGGTAAAATAGGGGTTTATAAAAGACAAATTTCGTCCATTCATGAAACTTCCTTTATAACTTCGTCTTAGCAGTAGTATCGAAAATTTAAACTGTCACCAAACATTTTTGGGCGAAACACTGCTTTTTAGGGGCATTGGAACAGAAAACTGAAGAAAAAATGAAATTTTACGAAACAACTGAGGTGTCATTTTCAATGTATTGTCCAAAGTTGAAGCAAATTAAACAATTTACTGATCGATTCAATCATTCCTTGTAAAGATATGGAAGCTTTTATTAGGAAAACCTTAGAAGGCATTAACGTACTATTGTTCAAAATCGATCAATTTATTTAGCACATCATTAACTTTCCCTCATCATCTTAATTTCTCCTAGAAATATTCATTCATGTTTCTGTTAGAATCAGATTCACCTTCAGCTACGTCAGGGTCTTCGAATACTAAGATATTTGCATTTTCATCAGACGCTGGAAGTTCAGAGTTCTCGCTTTCGGTGTTGCTATATGCTCAAGCTTCACAGATTTTGTAAAGTGCAGAACCTCCGTCACCGCTTTTTTCAAAACTGTAGGTTGAGTCGAGCAATTCCCTTACATGTACAAGTAATTAATTTGAGAATTGCGTCAGGAGCAGGATCAAAAGTTGTTGTAACATGTTGCAATTCATTGTCTCGACGAATCCAAACCCGTTTTTCTGGATCTAATTTGTTGCCATGTCACTGTTGTATTTGGTATTTTGCTTTGAGTGAGTGATTTGATTCGCTCGCAGAAGCGGGGAGTAGGGATTCGAGTTTAGCCCTTTTCATCGTCAGTGACTTTTGAAACAAACTGTAGCGAAGTTCATCAAGGGTTCGGTTATCACATCTTTGCACCATACAAGAATAGAAACAGACAATTGTCCACATTTTAAACCTCATCCGCAATGGCATTCTGTTTGTTGAATGTTTCGACGCATCCCCCTCAGTTGCTACTAACTTCGTAAGTTGGTTTCTACCCTATCCATGGATAACATTGTTCGTATCTTGTCCGCTGAATCTGTGGACAAGTGGAATTTAAGTTTTTGACGCTGAATCTGTGGACAAGTAGAATTTAATTTTTTGACGCCGAAGTATTGTTGGCAGTAAGTTTTAAAGGAAATACTTTTCTCTTCACTCGTACTATTTTTGGTTTCAGTAGAGTATAAGTCTATCTGGTGAAACAAGTGCTGCCACTATTACCATGATCCCAGACAACACACGGACATCCCATGGATATCCTTAGGATCTCCTTGGCGGACATGTCGGATGTCCATAGGATGTCCGAAAAAGGTCCCGCGGATGTCCAATGGATGTCCGTAGGACATCCATACGCAACTCCTGTAGACATCCGACGGACGTCCTTTTAGGTACGAAAGGGACATTTATAGGAGATGTAGGGATGTCCATCGGACATCCGTACGCAAAGTTTTAGGACATTCTACGGACGTCCTTTTTAGATCCGCAACGGACATTTAAAGGACAAATACGGATGTCATCGGACATCCGTAAGCACGACTTTTCGACATTCTACGGATGCCCTTTTTAGGTCAGGAACGTACATTTATAGAGATGTCCACCGGACAGCAACGAATTCATAATTTCTTTAAATGTCCCATCCAGGCCCGGTAACGGAGTAACGGTACTGCAAAAATGACATGAAATTTCTATCCCCAAGTTGTTTCACGGACGCCAGAAGAGTTCCTGTCATTAAAAAAAGTATATTCGCAATGCTACTTTGAAGACGTTTACTCGGTCGGTGTTTATTACTTACTCAGATAGCTTCTATCACCAGATAAATACAGTATGACCGGATAAATAAATACAGTACAGCGAATTGGAACATACGACCCCTTGAATTCAAGGCAATGTGATCAACACAATGTTACAAATCATAAAAACACGGTATACGCTAAACGTTATTTATCCTACAGAGCATGTGTGAACTTAAAACATAAGTGGGCGTCTAACTCACTCTCATTGTCTTAAACACAAATGAATAATGTATATGTTAAGAGGAATAGCAGTGCAAGAGAGGAAATACTGCAAACCCATCGCAATGTGGTAATTTTTTATATTTTACAGATAGTTCAGTTGCAGGCCAGGTTCGTAAATCGGACAAATTCTTACAAAAATGAACGCCTATTAAATATGACTTGCATTGTATGGTGTACCAGGGATAATGTAACCTAACCTAACCTAAACTAACCTAATCTATTCTAACTTAATCTAACCTACAGAACCTAACCTGAATTAACCTAACTTAAATCTATCCTAAACTAACGTAACCTAATATAACCTAAACTAACCTAACCACACCTCACCTCATTTAACCTGAGCACACGTAACAACACTAACCATATGTCAGTCAAATGTGTAGAATTTTAAATGACAAGTTTAAAAAAACAATCTGACTTTTCTAGCCTAACGTAGCCTATGTCATTGAACTGTCTAGAATTTCAAAATGCATAAATACTACGACATAAGAGAGATCGTTAGCGAAGATTCCAAGTGGGAAAAGCAATTAAAAGTGATGCGTAGAGTGATTTTCA
>JAGDQP010045254.1:1557-15643 GCA_022664845.1 Lepisma saccharinum
TTAATAAAATATGTTGTCAAGTGGTGAATTTCAGGAGATTTTCAAATTATTTTTAAAACATATATAAATCGAACACATTGTAAAAGGCATTTTCTTTAAAAAAAAAGTTGTGTTCAGATCTTATTTTAAAACAATTTTCTTGGAAAAAGTTTTCCCATTCTATTTGCTACTTATGCAGTTCAACTATAAAGTTAATACAAATCTAGCAATATTTCGAACTTCAGGAGAGATTTCCTGTTAAATAAAGAGCTTTTCGGGCTACGTGTGCTAAGTTTCTTAGCAATAAGGTACCCGAATCTGATATTCCTACTTTTGGGTGAGAACCCGTTATTATCAAAGGGCTTCAAAAGTCGTGTGCAACGTGTAAATTTTAGGTGCTGATGCCTCTTAGTTTCTCCACTAGTAGGGCATAAAGTCTGAAACCTCTGAAAATCCTTTAATACTGTATACCCTTTAATTAGCACTTTGAAGGCATTACGGTCCGAATTTTTCTGCTGATTATCCTGATTCTGCTGAGATCAAGTGACAGGAATTGTTGACAGGAAATAGTAGAAGATATGGAAACTATAATATTTAGAGCAAGTGGATCAATAATTTTATTTGTTCTTAACATCATAATGAAGAACGTATTTCTCCATACATAGCTTGTATTAGGCCTAACCAAATATTTGATATTAACTAGATAAATGCATAGTGTGTATTATTAGGAGGAATAACAATATTTAATAGCGTTATTTTTACTATGCCTTACCGCCATCTGGCGTGTTTGGTCCTTGAGTGCCAATGAAACGTTTAATTTAACCAGACATCTTTGGTATAAATCCGTTGCATGGCAGCGATGACGTCACTCTTTGGCACTTTTGCGTGGCCAGGAAGTTAAAAGACAACTGCCATAGAATTTTGTCTTATAATTTATAACGTATGTTACGCTAAGATGTTCTTATCTTCACTTCTTCGAAAAGATGTTCTAAGATGTTCTTACCTTCGAAAACTCGGCACTCGATAACCCGGCAGTCCGGATAACTCGGCCACACCCTGACAGGGCGAAAAAAACGAATTTTTCTGAAGCCTGTCTTATCAGGTAATGAATACACTGTGCATTCATTAATTTTCAATTTCATGTAGTAAAAGGATGAACTTCATTAAGTACGTACTTTCCCTTGTTTAAGCTCATTTGAGCAGTTTATTCTCTGTTGTATTCTCAAGCAAACATTATATAAAAGTACAGTACTGTATTTTCTGAGGACACACTGGTACTTTTTTCTTTTTTAACCACATTCCCGATAACCCAGCATTTTCACAAACTCGGTCACCCTTCGGTCCACATTAGGCTGAGTTTTCGAGACTCTATCTACTGTAATAATATTACTTCTTCAAGCATGAAGAGCACGAATGTGTATTTTCTGAACCAGGATGATTTTGCTAATATAATTTTAAAAACGTAATTATTTTTTTTCCACTCCATTGAAAATTATTCTGCTAGACTTGTTTATTGGATATGTTGTTTAATAAAATGTATTTTTTGGTTTTGAATTCCTGGAACACTATACTGCACATAAAACGCACTACCTTCTCCTACTACTTTCCCCCTCCATTTTGTCAGGTGAACATCGGTACATTACGAAGATAAAGGTTTTAGAAACCTTCCCCATTCTTTTCCTCGAAAAAGTGTTCATCGAGATTCGTCATCCTCGGGCTCGTGATGAGCTTACCAAGTAGCTGTCAACAAGTCCGATAACTGTAAATCAAATTCTAGTTAAAACAGTGAGCAAATTGAGCGAGAGTTTTCTTTACGTAAATACGGAAACAACATGTAAAAAGTGTACGTGTGTATATTTTTCATTATAATATTTATTTCGAAATTGATTGTTCTATGACTGTATAATTTAACTTCTCGTCAGCGTAAACTGAAACTATGTGTTTAATCTTTCCTAGCGCAATAATATATAAAACTGTATAGAGATTATCAATAAATTATAAATAATATGAAATAATAGCCACTGGCGTTACAGAAAGATTGGTCCTGAGCTTGCAACAACGCCGTCTGTCGGCGTCTGATGGAACTGCTTCCACGACACTAACGGCAGTGTGGTCAGCTTTGCGCATCACCTAGCCACGAACAGGCGTATTAGTTGCTTTCTAGACCGAGTGGCCGTCACATCTTTATTCACGTGACTTCCCAGTTTTGCTCACTACGCTGGATGGACGATGAAAAGTGGAACTCCAGCCGGGAATTGAACCCGGGACCACACGGACATGAGTCCAACTCTCTAATCTCTAGACTATGGACCCCTCATAATTGTCAATTCTTGTAAGTAAGAGCATAACGTACATATCCAGCAATACTGTGGAATAGCGGTTTCGAATACCTGAATCTTATCTGTGAAAGTGATTTCACGACCATTACTTTCATCTTTTAACGTGCTTATTTCTCCAATTGGAGACCTGAATTGAATAACATCCCAAGTCCGCCGGAGTGTAATTTTAAGGAGGAAAAAAAACAGTCCAAGGTCTTCGTATTTTATCCTATTCAGCGGAAATTATTTTGTATTATTTAGATATAGTATTTATGCCCTTGGAAAATAGATACCGAATAACAGAAAATATGCAAATACAAAAAAAAAAAGTGGACTTGGGATGTTTCTCAATTGAGGTCTTGAATTGTATGTGCAATGAAACTGTTCACAATAAAAGATTGACCGAAAGTCTTCAAAAGTACATCCTAGTAATATGTTCATTTTGGAATAAATCGCTTATCTTCGTTATTGATTTTTTTTCACACAGGATCCTATCAATACTGTCGTTTTCATTTCACATTTAGGTTAAGTTAATTATCATTAATAAAAATAATGATTTATAGATTCATATATTCACTTGTACAACAAATTATGTGTAGTTGTTCTTTCAAACTGGCTTTCGGGGAGTTTCAACGTCCCCTCCGAAAAAACTAGTCTGAACACTTGTATTACTCATATGTATACTACTGAAATACGTATATAATAGGACATTCCATAATGATTCTAGATGTTATTTTGAGACTAACTAACAGTAAGGGAGTACAACCACAGCGTACAATATATTATTAAGTAACATTATTGTTATTTTATATTTTAGCACATCGGATTCAATATGGATTATTTATAATGTTCGTGAGCCTCCACGTGCCCCTCTGATTAAAAGCTTCTGAAAGAAACACGGATTATGCCCTTTGCTAATTAGCTGCGCAGACCTTATAAATCCATATATTTGCAAGAAAAAACTACCTAAAGTAAAACCCTGAAATATTTGACCGATGTCTTAATGATTATTCGTATACACGTGCCCATAGACAGAATTATGACCAGATGGTGATCTATGACAGTGTGCTATTTGTATCGGTGCATGTTTAGTCCATCAACTTGTTTTATAAGAAAAATCACAGCTTTCTAACAGGGCTGATACTTTAGCAATGAAATGAATCTAAAGTATAACAGTTTCGGAAGTATACCACCTTGTTCTTCAGACTGCACTCTACAGCTAAACATACAAAATGATGAAAGCAAACAAGGAAGGAGACCGCCCTTACTTTTCACCAATCAGGTATTAATAGTAATTAAAAGTTCACTTTTCTTTCCTTAGAGCTGTCCGCTCCTCGGCAGAGCGCACCTGCGATTCACCTGTCGAATTTGATGAGCCAAGAGATTAAAACAATTTTTATCAGGTAAATGCTAAAAAATGCAGATTTAGTTCCTTTCTATTATTAAATTATAATCATCCTTGTCAGGAAGCTGTTTTTTTTCTTTATTCAAGATGGATACAAGTCCCTATTGTCATTATATCGAACTTGTTTTATGAAGAAACCAAAATAAACAGCTTTGCTCTCTTGAGATCACGAGATAAAATAAAAGAAGTGCTGACCGATAAAAAAAACACTTCGGTTTTTGATAAGGCTGAGTTTATTTTACAATTGTGTTGAATTACTTAACGTTTATTGATATTTTTATGAATTACTAAACATTATGTCAAGCTCTTAAATACTGTTTATAAACGGAATTGCAGATATTTCTAAAAATTTCAGAGGTTTGCGTATAAAACACTGTGCTTTAGGAGTATCGACATTGTGTTTCAGGAGTAATTTAGTTTAAGGTTTTTATTCAACTGCTAAGATACTAATTTTGCTTTTTATGTTTTCCTCTATTCTGTGTTTTCTTTGTTTTAGCACTCTTTTCAATCCATACTTTTTTAACTTCTTTTGCAATATCTGCTGCTACCTGACTAAAACCACTATAGTTAATGCAGTTCTCTTTGTATAACTAAGTTTTGTATGAGCTGCTATTCATTCTGTTGCATGTCAACATAATTGCTGTGTCTTTCTTAACACGTGAATATCGCTTTGCTTCTTTGTTTAATGCAAGCAATATTACGTTAATTTACATGCTATTTCTTTCATTGATACTGTAGAGTTTGATCTAATGACAGTATACTCGATTTGGATATCTCATGATATTAATGTTGAATTAATGATCCAACATTATCTAATTTGATCTTACCCGTTTGAACTTATTGTTGATCTACAACTTACGTAGTCTGTAATATGTGTGGTTAAAAAGTTATCGAGCTTTTTAGTCTCCACCCTCTCTTTTTCCATTCACTCAATTCATTTTGGAATTGATGGCATAGTACGAATGTTTCCCCTTCAATAAAGTCAATTATTTTGTATCATCCGCGTTTACCAACTTTCAAGGAGTTAGTTTAGTGCGTACTGTATTGGAAAGAATGAAACAGAAAGTCAGTATTTAACGATACTTATTGTAACTAATATGAATATCGATTGTTATTTGTTATAACAAGTCTGGAATCGACTATTAATTGACTGCTTTCTGACTGCACTTTGATAATTAGATCTTCTAATTTATTTGACAAAATCAAATTGCTGACGGTACCGTTCTGACGACCTGTCCCTTTTATTTGCACTGTTACCTTTGGGATACTAAATATATAGTTTCTCCCAGTTATTTCGACTCCATCAACCGTTATCAACAATACATAATCTATCACAAGCTGATTGCTACTTGGTTCAAATAAATTCACAATAATTTATGTTGATTCAAAATAGAAGAGTTAGTTACATTATGTCCCTTTTTGTTAAATAAAACTTGCAAAAATACACTGTTAAAACATATCGGCCACTTGCCTGGAAAAAGTTAGGCAACTTTGTTAAATGGAATGTGACTAACAAAACTTAGAAACCTTTCAGTTTCCGAGATTTTTCAAGCAAAGCATACGTGGAAATTTTCTCTACTATTATACAGGTTCACAATCTGAATCTCAATAATAACCAAAATCAGGTTTTCGTGTCCAGGGGGGGGGGGGACATTTCGGAGAACCGGGAGGGCGTTACTTGTACAATCAACATTACAATAGTAGGATAAATAGTAAACTACAATTTTGCTCCACACCCCCGGAGAGGTGCCTGAAAGAAACACTGATCACAATGTGAATTGCGGATAATGCAGACAACATGTAGGGCTGTCTTTGTTAAAATAAAAAAAAAACATATCATTGCGAACTGTATCAAAGACAGCTCGTAGTATACGCACTTGTCCATTCACCTTCAACTTCACTTTACTTGTCTGCAGAATATACTGCTGTCAACAATTTTGATTGGCTTAAGTCAGGAGAGATAACGCACAATTCAGAAAAAAATCACTAAAATTCTAATTTTTTATGCAAACTTCTAAAAAATTACAAAATGTATTCTTTGGTATCTTATACATGATTAGTACATACTATTAGTCTTTGTTAAGAGTCGTTGTATTGTTAATGATATTGATTTCAGAAAACCCTTAATTTGCGCAATCTCTCCTACGAGGTAGGTAGGATTCCACGCGTTGGTAGGAGAGACTGCTCAGGAGAATAATGCGTGATTCTATATCAAATGGTGTGGAACTTGAAGTCTTGGAAATCCGTTTTTTTTCTATATATGAGTAGTAGTACTATTGGTAAGGATAAAAAATACAAAATTTAATGTTTTTGTCACTTCTGGTTTTTGAGTTATAAATTGTTAAAATTTATAAAAAATCGACTGATTTTTGACATGGTTTGAAACCTTTAAAAGCCCGAAACTCAAAAACGATTTGTCCAAGAAAACTCTCACTTTCAACATTCGTTTCAAATTTTCAAGAGCTGTAATTTGATCTAATTATTACTTGACTTTATTAGACCAATCATAATAAAGTTTGTTTTGTGAAAAATTCAAAATCAATAAAAAAATATGTACTTCTGATCATAATGTATGTGGCAAATTTCATGATGGTATTTCAATGAGATGATGTTGATTACATTTTTTTCTAACAGAAGTGTCCACCCCTTATGCCTAACGTGTATAATTAGCTTGAACGGCAATACGCGTAATGGCATTTAGCAAATTAAATTTAATTGGTTAAAAATGACATACATTAACTTCATTTAAGTTATATTGTAGAACAAACCGAGCCACGGTAGCTCAGTGGTAGACCATTGACGTAGTATTCTGGAGGTCTTGGATTTGATCCCAGCGGCCGACCATTCTGACTGAGTTTTTTCCAGGGAAATGCCGAGATGGAACCTTCAACATAGGTCCCGGACCCTCCACATTCCCGAATTCTCCCTCTTTCGCGGTATGAGCCTTAGATGCCAAAAGGTCATAAATTAAATTCAAATTAAAAATAATGTAGAACAAACCTGGTGTAAACTAATCAGTCCAGCCTGATCTCTGTATTTAAAAAAGGGCACTAAGAATTATTAGTTTGAAATAATTCAGTTACAGGCCAATAAAGCTACCACATTTACTACTTCATAAAGTGGTAAGTTTATTAGCCTGTATCTAAATAATTCAAAGTAATAATTCTGTATTGAACATCCTAAAACAAGAACGGAACTCATAGCTAGCCAAAAACAGTAGATATCTTTCATTCTGGTACGACAGGTATAACTGCTGTTTACTTGAGGAACTACATCTACAGTCAATGAAATGCTTGAAGTTTAGTTCTGCATTTGGTCATGAGACGCGCTCGCGTTCTTGGTGCAGTAGTACTTTTCAGCAGTGGCGGCCCAAGGGGAAGGCTAGTGGTGCCCCCGGCCCGGGCTCCACCTGCCAAAGGGTCCCTCCCGATCGCTGACGCAAATGAATAATCGTTTGTTGAGATTAATCAATGGAGCACATCGATGGTGGTTAGTGACGTAATAGCTATGCCGTCTCAGCTCTCTTATTTGTGCGCTTGGCTGTAATGGCTGATAAGCATGACTCTCCACAATCATAATTCACAACACTAACACTTTCTCCTGTTCCAATGTCAGTACTGAAGGGTGTCCTATGACTTTCGGTTTTGTACTTTGAACTATTTCATCATTATCTCCCAAGGTTAGTCTCAACCTTTCGACATGCACCTTACTTCACAAAGTTTCAAGTCACATTGTAGAGCTGTGAAGCTCCACGTAAACTCAAATCACCTCTTATTACACTTTGGGTGGCCTTCTCCATGTCTTCATTATTCCACTTGTTGCATTTATGTTTTGATTTGTATGTCCGTACCATCTAAAAAGAAAATGATGTGTTTTGTTTTAGATACATGCATCATATAGGTTAAACCATAAATACAAAACTAAAATTCATAAATTAAATATTTTCACAGAAGTTTACAGCTGACTCAAATAGCCCCATTTTCAACTTAAATAACCACATTGTATACTACGTAGGAATGTAGTACTTTCACACGAGACAAAGGAGAGCAACATAAATGGCGTTAAAACATGCGAACGTTCTGGTTTACGCGTACGGTAATAATTTTACAAATATATGCATTTACACAGGTTCACCTGATATCACACAGCCACTATTTTATATCAGAGCAAAACATGAAATATTACAACTCACCTTGTTCAGAAGAGTTGCAAATTCACAGCAATTGATAAGAAAGCAGTAGATCAACGACCCCCCCTCCACACACACAGCCTTTCCTTTCCCAATGAACTCACAACTGAAGGCAGGTTCAGCGTACTGGTGCGCATATGACATTTTTTAAAGTTTGACACAAATAGTCCCTTGACTCAAATAGACCCGGTCTACCCTACACTATGGCGAAGTTTCGAGAAAATTCCTACAATTCCTCGAGGTAATTTTGTAAATAAGGTTAAATGGTTTAAAGATTTGGGTGTGTAATTTCATGTACCAGTGATGCTTTTGTTTCTTTCACTATATATATTATAATAATTGTAGTTGGCTACTGCGTAACCCTCGTTGTATTCGTCATGGAGCCTAAAATACAATGTTGTAAGGATGTATGGAGTAAACGGCCCCACAAGTAGAGAAAACCCCACCCAAGTAGAAACTCGTGGGAAGACGGAAATTTTGCCGCACTTATCCCTGGCTGGAGCCCTGTAGAGGAGTCACATAATATGTGACTTTTGTTCCTCTACAATATCCTCAAGATGGCCACATTTAGTTGAAATTTTGAGAAAAGCAAAATCCCTCCATGTTTGTAAGCTTATTATGATGTCACCCATATCATCTACGAACACAAGAAATCCAATATGGATTAAAATATTTGAACACTAGGAAACATCTTTTGAACATTTAGTACTAGTCCTGAGATATGGCAGATAGGGCTGATGACGTACTCATTTACGTGATAGGGATGAAAATGTTACCAGGAGGATTAAACTTACGTCACAGTAGATTTTTTTCATATATTAAGCAATAATGAGGTTAATCAAATTGGTTGATCAGGTCTCACAGGATAAAACACGATAACTTCAGGATTCAAAGGAAGTGGCTTAGTGTGTATTCGATATTTAAATACAATTTAAGATGATTTCCATTTTTATTTCTTAAATTTAGTATTTTAGGTTTTGTCCGCCTTATTTCCATTTTATACCACTGGACAATGAAATTGGGAGTTCCATAAGTCCGAGAATTGGTTAAAGTACAATTAAAACATATTACAAAATTCTGTTTCATTTAAAATAATTATTTCTGTAATTGCAGAATCTTTTTCACTAATCATTATCTTCGAAAGAAGTAACTGCAGCAAGGTGTAATACGTTGTATCTAAAAAGTAACTCTAACTTTTATGTTTTAATTGTGTCTTCCTGGTATTCACTGTTTTTATTTGAGTTCATTTGGATAACCATTCAAGACAATGTACTCGAGACATATGAAACCATGCTGAATTTCAAAATAACCATATAACATAGAAATAAAAGTTTTTATATCTGGGTTTCCGTCACCTTAAATCAATTCGTTGATATTATTACTTAATTCGAATACTTGTACACAAAGGAGCTGTTAAAATATATTTGTAGCTATCTGCAAAGTATAAGCCAAATTATGAGTTTTACTTAATTACTTGATTGCAGGGAAACGGCAGATGGACAAAGATTCCATACCCAGAAAAATCTTTCTTTACATCGCGTAAAGAACACATAACAAGCACAACAAAACAGAATTATGCCTATCTGTAACATCGAACGTGAGAAATTTTGAATAACTTTTAAATTCGACATTGTGAATTATGAAAGTGGTATCTAGAAATAATAATACCAAGTAACAAAAATATTTCTTTGAATGCTTTAATAATTTGGTAAAGAGGAAAAAGAAAGCTTTCCTTCCTGTGATCTTTGGGTATTTGTTGGGAATATTTTCAATGAAAACACTTGCCAATGAACTCCAATTGTTCTCTGAACATTACGTAACATATGACATCCTGTTATTTGTATATAAAATGCAACATACAATAGCGATGAACATCAGTTAGTCACTTTCAATTCTTCTTTTCATATTCTTTGTTAACTACCAAAACACCATGATGAAGTTGGTAAGTTTATTTATTAATTATTGCATTGTATCCAAAGTACCGTACCTTTTCCGACACAAGGTTTATAAGCTCGTAAAGAGTTCGATTCTACGTCAGAGTTGTGATACACTTTTTCTTGTGGATGTTTCAAATTTAATTATTTAATTTTACTTCAACCTTAAAAAATTCTAAAATATGCCGTGTAGCCGGGTTTCTTGAACATTGGGTCGCTGGATTTGGGAATATGTTTAGCGTGTGAGGTGAAGAAAAAAATTATTTTTATTAAATTTTAGATAACAATTAAAGTATTTATTCTGAAACACGGCAAATTAAGATCTTCCGTCGTGCTACAATGGAGGCTATTTTGGTATGTGGACCAAATGCACTAAGACGATAGTTCAAACGAACTGGTATTTTAAACAAACTTCCCATCTCAATTTTTAGTTTGGTAGTGCCACAAAATAATCCACTTTTTAATTTTGCAGTATACGCACTTGTGATATATCGAACCATCTTCATATCTGAAAGATCAACGATCTCGATTTACTTAACGGTTTATAATTCGGGTGCAAGACTCTTTCATGGGTTTCTGAGACTATACATACTTTTGTTAACCACTCGAAATACCACAGTGGAACATAGATATTGCCTTGCTTACACTTCCGAAACCCTCAAAGAATGTGCAGCTTGATTTTAAAACTGTTCTTTCTCATGTTTTACTCTATGTTTTACTCCTTTTCTCCTAACGAAAATATGTCTCCTCATTATACTTCATTCGTATGTTAAGATTCACTATATGTTAATTCCATTATCTTATTTACGTTTGTTTATGTTACTTAACGATATTCCAGCCTGGACCAAAATTACCTAAACACCACAGATAAATTCAATAGTTATCGATGCACTGTATTTCCATCTGAATGTTTGGTTTACCTAGAATACAGAAAACATTTTTTTCTTACGCGTCCATTGTCCAATTTTATCATAAAAAATGAAAGAAGTAATTAGTCTTATAGTGGACATTTGGGTGCACAAGTGTTTAAATAGTCAGATTCCAATATTATCACACTTAAACATAAAACTTTGCTTAATTTCCTGTGAAATAATTCGCATATATCTCTAATACCTATCAACCACTATTAAATGGAAGATAGTGATATAAAAATGTAATAATGTTGTGATATTATGTTATGATGCGTATTTGAATCGTCATATGCAAAAAGGTGATATGCGATGTAATGAAAATTTTATAGGAAACACACACACACACAAAAACAACAACAACTAAGAAACTCTTACAAATGTGAATGTGAAACAAAAAATAGACTTTTCATTCGTGGATCCCCTTCTACATAGATCTTGGATAATAACAATAAGTTTGTCATTGAACTTAGCTCCCACTTTGGCTCAAAAACGCATTTTAAATTTTGTGCACGCATTTAGTAGCGTGTTTATATATTTCGCGCTCTTAGGCCCACAAAATATGCTACCGCTCATAGTCAATGAACGTGTTGACTTACATACATAACCGTTAATTTGTAATATAGGTGGCACTTTATATCATTCATTGGTAACAAATATATTACTGTATTAAGACTCACCAATATGTCGTAGAATATTCTGTCTTAGCACTCACTTAGCGATGTTATTTAAACGTCCTTTAATCTAGTGCCTTTGTAATGTTCCTGTTAATTTGTAGAACTGCCAAGTCTGTATAATTGCATGCCAATATACTTGCATAAGGAATAAACTTACAAGGAGGGAAAGGAAAACATTTCTCTACTTGTTAATGCGATATATGAGGAACATGAAATGAGAGCCTCGAAATTTCAGCCGCTCTTTAAAATTTGCCGCTGTAGGCCCGGACGTATACGTTTTATACCTAAATACGCCACTGCATATATAACCTTTTTGCAAATTATTGTATTTAACATATCGTACTATTGTACGTAGTTGCTGTAAATGGATGAAAATACCTTATCAGCATGATAACTAATTAATACCAACGGCCGACCATCCTGACATGGGGTTTTCCATATTATTTCCTCAGTTACGCCATCAAATTGCCAGGATGGTATCCTTTATAAAGCCAAGGAAGCTAAAGAAACAAGGAAGCTTTATACAAGGATGTCCAAGGCTGTTTCTTTAGCTTCCTTGTATAAAGCTACACCCTGGACAACTCAGTATTAAATATAGAAAGAACTCTCCTTCACCTCTCCACACGTATGATTTCAAAGTTAATTTTCGATGAAGAACGTGTAGTACACAAGTCTACATAAAATATCACTGTTCGAGCTATTTCGCGAATATTTATTATTTATGACAAAACAAGACCCAAAAGTAGGCTATTTAAAATAACGGGAAAAACATAAGAATTGCAGCAAACGATGGGCCAAGATTGTGTAAAATTTTATGATCTTTAATTTATGTTGTATACATGTTTTTGTTTCATTTTTCTATACATATCTTGCACTATTATCACATAAATGTCGAAAACCTCGATTCAAGACATCTAATGGAAGCCATTTTCCAATATGGTATGATGGCGCAAGGGTCAGAATGTATACTTTTAGTATGTTAAGCTACGGGATGTAAATACAGGGAATGCAGTTTTTTATGTTAAGCTAGTTGATACGTAGGTACAGGAACTAATTTCATCAGAAACCCTTTCTTGACTTGACTATCTCTTAAATATATTAAGTACAATATGTTTCTCATAGCTTACTGTGGTATTGAAGCTAGACTGCGAGTACTGCCCCATCCGTTTTCTTTTAACTCGTAGCGATTGTCAGTATTAGCAAACACAACGTGATTCCACGGGTGCCACTCTACCAACTTTGTTAAAAAGCTGTCATGTACTGCACATGTCACCTTTTCGCATCTTTCACGAGTTCTGTTCCTTTTTTCACCCACAAGGACCAACGTCACATATCTCATTTCGGCATATGTTCTGTAACTACCCTATACATGTAGATTGACGCACAAAAGTCAATTTTTCAAAATTTGTCGCATATCACCATTTTGCATATGACGATTCAGTTTCTGTCTGAGCCAGAAACAAAGGTATGACCACCCTCGTAACCAGCACTTCGTCGAAACGGATAGGAAAATGTATTTTGTCTAAATCCCGGAACTATAGATGTGAACTGGAACTAAATGAAACCCCATGATACCTTCTTCACGGTGGACAAATTCAGGCGTCGAATCCTTGTGCTTTAACCAAGGAGCTCCCAAGTCGTCAAACTTAGTCTATGGACCAACAAGGCATGATAACACTGTTGTTCCAAACGATAAAGCTAACAGTAAACTGAAAATAGTACTCTGGTAATGGTGAAATGTATTTGAGGCCTGAGTCATCGTTGTCTAAAGGCCATGCACAAACTCAAGCTTAATAAGAATACCTACATGTGCCTCAGGAATATTTTAACAAGATATTAAGAGACTAATGAGATATTTTGTGTCTTTATCTTAGCTTTGAACAAAGGTCATTCTAAATAATATTTCAACTGTTTCTCCGCAAGAACGAACCAAAAAGAAAGGTCATTACTGAAAACTTGTATGTTGCGAAATAAAACTTTATAAATAGACATATTCAGTTTCTTAAGTCCAATTTTACAAATACATTATAGAAAACGTGTCCTAACAAACAGAGTAAAAGCACAAACACAGTAGTTAAACAACCATGAAATAAAGAACTACGAAGTTTCGCTCACATGAAATAAATATTACACGTCATTTCGTTAAGCCGAATAAAGATAGAGGAAACTAAAAAGTTCTAGATGCAAAGTTTTGAAATAATTATTGAAATTGTATGTGAATGAGGCTATCAAAAATGAATTATTATAATTTAGAGACCTGTGCCGTGTGGGAAACAAGTCTACGGAAATCGAATGTAAACTCAAGTAACTACCATTCAATGTGAATGCAAAACTTTTCAGAAGAAATATTCATCAATATTTCTTATAAATTATCAGTTTATCTAACCTATTCATATAGAACCAATATTACCTGAATAACTTCATCCAACTTCAGTAACTATGGCAAATTAGATGAGCTGAAACTGAAACAAAGACGAAAATTGAAAAAGGTCATAACTATGTAGAAGCCAAAGAGGGAATTAAGAAATTCACGGAGGGAGAGGACATGGAAAAAAATGGAGCTAGATGAATATAAAAAGTAATCCATGGATGGTGATCCTTAAAAGGCATGGGCGACCGTTATCTTTGAGTTAAACAATTCTGTATGAATATTTTCAATGTACACTCACATTAATT
>JAGDQP010045257.1:4045-15643 GCA_022664845.1 Lepisma saccharinum
AAAAGTACAAAATTGAACAGTCGTCTCATTTTGTATTTTTAGAAAAAAGTTTTTGAGTTGGAGTTAGGATGTAATGTTATGTCAGAGGATATCCTTTGGAACATAGATGCGTACGAATATAAAAAACGAAAATAAAAAAAAAGTGGGCTTGGGATGTTTTTCGATTCAGGTCTTCAATTGCAGCATGACACGTCATCAAATTCTAGCATCTTAAGGGGATATCATCGAAAATGACTCACGATGAGATAATAAAAACCTTGTATGGGGATTAAAACATATTGAATGAGAGGGTAGGTAAGTAGAGACGCAATTCCAAACGGATGACATGGCACTTTTGGACACCCCTAGGACAGAGAGATTTCTCCTCCCAGATGATGTCAATCCGACGGGCAAAGTGAGGAAGATATGAAAATACAATTGAAAGTATTATGACTGTAATAAATTGATTTATTTTGGAATATCATTGCACAATGGGTGCCACGATTGCTCACACCTTTCCGGAAGATACGCCACTGGAGGTGGTTGCGAGTTCAATTAAGAGGATTGTTTCAGTTGACACAGAAACAAAAGAGATGAGGAACGAGTGGAAATACAGCTACTCACTGCCCCCAACAAGCCAAGAGTGTAAAGGTCTTCCACTAAGGAATTATCCAGAACTTTTCAAAGTAATGCGATTGGGTTACGAAATCTTGACCCATCCTCCATATTCTTACTGTTTGGCACCGAGTAACTTCTTATTTGCAAAAATGAAGCATATACACACAGAACTCTACTTTGACATCCGCGATGGCGTGATTCTTGAAGTAAATTGTTCTTCGGATAATTGTTCAATTATCTTATATCCGAATAAATGTTCAAATATCCATTGCTGAGATCTTAATTTCATTATGAGTTATTCTTTTACTTTGTTCCTTTACTTCGCTCACACACGAGAATCTACAACAAAAAAGTGGCAAAAGCTGTTTTGCTTCTTTCGCTACATTTTTCTTGTTGTATATCCTTTCTCAGTCTTTCCATTTTTTTCATTAGCACCCTCTGGCGTTCTTTCTTCTCTGCGTCGAAACATTTTGATCGTGGTCTTCTGGAAGTGCCTCCTGCCTTTTGCGTTTTCTTCTATTCAAGTCTGGCACATCCTCAGAAGATGTATTATACTATCTAAAAATGGCTGGTATTCACTTCCTGAATCTTCTAAGACTGCGTAAATACCGTCCTCTTCCATTTTTAAAGAGATCGATGTACCATGAAATGAAAGAGACTTATGTATATTGTATTTTTTCTTTCGCAGTGAAAGTCAAACTCTTCATTTTCAACATGAAATGATAAAATAAATTCCGCTTTATTTAAAATTGTAGCAACAATACTAGATCTTATAAAATAACAATTGGATACTTAGTGGTATCCTATGTTAAAAATATAAAGAAGAACAACAGATTATTACGTTGAACAGAGGAAAATAATGTTTACAGTATATATTCCAGCTTTCGAAAGAGAAGGTGTTTCATATTTCTAAACGCCTACTCTTACCAGCAACAAGTTCTTGTATAACCAACTTCTTTCACAAAGGTTGAGAAGTTGTAGAATAACATTGATTTCTAAAAAGCGCTCTATAAAATAATGACATATCAGGTTTTGCAATGCGGAGCATTTTACGTCACACAGTTTTAAAAAATCTGTTGTCATACATATCATATTTTGTCACGTCAATGGCATAAAAATTGACTTCACCCGATAGTTTAAAAATAATTATTTATACTTGGCTTATGGGACTTTGCCACAAGGTAGAAAATCCTTTGGTTTTTACATGTTAGAATATCTCATTTTCAGCAAAAAGAAACGTATCTGCTTATGCCTTGGGGCCACAGTACTCTGACAACAGACAAGAGACAAGAGACTGGTTCATATTAGGTGCTATTCTTATCCCCAGTTTTACAGTCGACCGCGAAGGTTCTAGCCAGCGCTAAGTTGAGGTCAAGACTCGGCTTCAACTTAGCGATGGCTAGAAGCTTGGCGGTCGATTGTAAAACTGGTGGTTAGTCAACCCGGCACACGCTACTGGGAGACTGGTTGTATAACGTACCAGGCGAAATTACAATTCGGTGAGCACAACAATTAAAAGGAGTACTGCTCGCTCATAAGAGCCGTTTTCTGCCCCTCAACCGATTTTAATGACATTTTGAACGTAATATCTAGATAATATGAGAGTTACAATAACACAAATCCTATGTCCATGCCACTTCCGGTTATCATGGAAAGCGTGTCCAAAAATGACCACTTCCGAATTCTAATTTTTATAGTGTCGTTCAAAATAAATTGTAATAGCTGAAGAATGGCTTAAGCTATCAAACCCAAATTTCGTATGGAAAGTACTAATATAATGAGCATGTTACACTGTAAACCAAGAGACCATAGATTTAACCGTTTTGGAGATAAAACTTAGTTTTCTTATGTAAACATCCAATTTTCGTTATAAAAATTGAACTTCTCTCAGGAAACTCTTTGTTTTTTAAAACTATCAGCCCCAACTAGTTACAAAACGATACTTCACTCAAATAATCTCCATGTCATGTAGAATAAAGCATTCAAAAATCATTTTGTTACTGATGGGGGCTGATGTTTAAAAGAAACATTTTATACTCTAAAGTTGAGTACCTCACGTGGAAGTTTATGTTTGAAATTCAGCTAAATAAACCGTCATATCTCTGAAAGTTCTTATGATATCCAAACCACATTTTCTGTGACAACTACATTTTGTGTTTTTCTGTCATCCCACGTTCATTATTGACATTTTTTTGCAAACCATTACTTTTCTTCACAAGTAACTGCAGTTTTTCTTGCGATATATTCATCTGTAGAAAAGTCTCTCACAAGCGCAAACCGATAGACGTTGCAAATGGAACACGATACGGACGTACTCTATATGACCTATTTGTGTGTTGGGTATTACATGATTCGGAGCCTTCCACTGCTTAACTCTGCTATTCGCAGATTCCACCACCCACTGTATTCCTGTTTCTATCGTTGATTTATTTCCCTACAAGGTCGTGTGCTGTTTTGTCCTTTCTTCAGGAACTCGGGCTTTTCAGATTAGAAACCAAGTCTGATAGAAGATGGAGTGAATCCTGGAAACCTTTATCGACGACGAAAATGTTATCTTCTTGAAGAAATGCTTGCATTTCTTCGATGTTGTTTTTAAGCATGTGTTCTGATATTTTAGCGTCCGTGCTCCTAGAGCCAGCTAGATAAGCAGTAAATATTTTCTATTTCAAACACTGTCGGTGTTTGAAGTTTCTACGTTTGAATTTGTAGGAGCAGCATTGCAATTTCAGGCAACGAGAAAAATACATTAGACACACACGGAAGTAGTGCTTCCTTCTATCGGTACACATTGTTTCTTTACATTAACCTTAAACACGTGCTTAGCCATAGAGTATGAATTAATGGGCCTTTTTCTGTCTCTCACCCATAACTTATAGATTTGTAACCTAATTTTCACTATTTTGTTTCCTGGTGTATCAACTAAGGGAAATTAGCTGTAAACGTTCTCACAAGACATTGTGCACTCTATATTCGAATGGCCTTTTGGCATCTTTGGATCAGACCTTGATGACGTAAGAAAGAAGACATGGGAAAGAAGTCTATTAGTCACTAGCTTTGAAGGTACGTACGCAGAGAAATTGAATCAGCAGTTTGAAGAAAGAAACAAATCCAAAAATCTGTTTTGTGAGAAATTAACAAAAACTGTATAATATTTTTATTATTTATTGAAAGGAAACAATATTTTTTTTTACTGAATATTCAGGACGGTTTTCTGATCCTTGCGTATTGCCCAGACAGTTTAGAGGTATTGTATGTTTTCCTTAAGAATAACAAAAAGTTGGTGGATTTATTTCCTTCTTCAAAGCTATGGAATAAACGTCTGCACATTTGTAAGTGGTGAGACGGAAAAATGGAAAAATCGACCAGAAAATGAAGAAAAACGCAATAGAAACCTTTAATGAATGTTATTTACAAGAAATTTATGCACAATGAACTCTAAAGTTACAAGTAATTAATAAATTCATTTTCTTTTCCTGCTCCCAACTGACAGAAATTTCGCGCTACAAATGTGCAAAACTGCTGTTATTCTGTAGCAGTGATAGCAATATTTGCTATATGTAAACATCTGTTAACAATAGAAGTTAAAAATATCAGTTTATGAAAAATGTATCTAAATGCGAATTATTTATTCCCGACTGTGAAAAAGCAGTTTAAAACAATATTTTAGACTAACCTATTTACCTGCATCCTGTTACGTGTACAGTAGATATATGGATTAAGGTATTTCAGTTCATACTATCAAAAGCTATCGTATGTAATTTTCGGAGCATGAACTAACTTGTGGATCAGTATATCAAAACACAATTAAATCAGGAAAGTATAAAGCGGTGGGTACGGGGGGGGGGGGGGAGGAAGCGTAATTCAGTTTCATGCTGAATTAGTATAACATTTTAGGCGTGATTATATAAGGGTGTTTATGAACTACGCCAACGAACTTCTACAGGTGATTCCTCACATCAAAACAAGAAGAGATTCCTATGAAAATTGTTTGGAAATGTGCGTAGTTTCGGAGCTACAGGCTGCCGAAAACCTGGGAAAAAGAACTTTACAGCTTCATATTTCTATCACACGAACAATAGAGATGAGGGGGCATGGTACCGTCAAAGACATGAAATAAAAATGCACATTTCAAGCTTCCGTAATGGGCGCGCAAGGGATTTCCGAAAGGAATTAAGGGATTCCCAGAACCAGAAAATCTCTGAAGTAAAAGGTGGGTTGAAATGAGCATGAATGGGACGGTTTTCCACCAGGAAATAATAATTCGTTTGCGCCAAGTCTATATCATCAGTAGATGCCATATACGGAACGATTTCTTTTTAAAGTAGTGGTTGCATAACAAGTAGGAGTAACAATTGCATAATTTCACCGAACGGTTTATTTATTTATCAAAGAGATTGAATATAATTGCCCAATTATATGCTGTAAACGACTATGTTATCTTTACTCACACTAGAAGTCGTTTAATTCATGCTCATTTTGACAAACCTCATCTTTAGAAATATTGCGAAATCCTCCTGCTTTCTTTGGGGAACCCCTTGCGTGTACATTGCAAAATTTTCAAATATGCATTTTCTAATGGAGTAGGTTTAGAGTTTTTGACAATACTATGCCGTCATTATTGTCCTCTCCGCAGTCAATCCTCCGCTATTTTGTTCCATTCTGCCAGCTGTTCTGTTTGTTTAGAAAAAGGAAACAATGCGATTTACCCTTAGCAAGCTTCGGATAAAAATAGCAGTTAAGCCAGTAGCTGCTATTTTTCCATGGTTCTAGCAGTGATAGCAATATATCCGAAGTAACAGTGAAAAAAATAGCTGCTACGCTATTTTTGTCCATCTCTATTTGGCTCTACTTGTTTTTTTAAGACTTTATTAATAGTTTTTTGCTTTCTTTGTGTATTGAATAGATGCGCCATCCCTTCATCAAATCCGGCATAAAGTATGTTTTCAAATTTTTGGCGTTATTGCCATTTTCAAATCGCCAATTCAATTCTCAGTGAGATAACGGGCCAGTGGACGCAAACCCTGAACCCACAATGAGAAGCACAAACCTCTTTCAACTAAGCTACAGATACTCGGTTTGGACACCATGAAAACGAGAACAATATTTGTTCTCGAAACATCATGCAACGATATCTACGTACTGCCCTGTTTTTACGAATGTGAACTAGATTTAAAGACTATCGGCAATAGAAACATATTGCACGCGGTATTCAAAACACACGATTTCGTTAAAATACGTGGTTGTTATCAAATAAATACCTTGGTAATATAATATATTGGTATTAATGTTTCCTTGAAGCATTCCTATGTTGTGAGTAAGTGCATCTCTTGCAGACATGAAGGGTCACCAAAAAAGTCTAATTTTTGTTCCATTCCAGAATTCTTATTGAAGAGTTCGGGTCGAGGGAGGAGGGGAGGAAGGAACTCTTCTTAGTTTTCCTGGAAGTTTCATTTATATTCTGGGAGCTTTTTGCGGCACACCCACAGATCAGCCTTCGCCTCACTCCTTCCCTCCATCATTCCTGTGTCTGCTTCCACCTCCCCCCTTCCACACTAGCGTCGACGTGTAAGAGAAGAAACTGATGAAGTGTTGAAACAATCAGTTATGAATATTCAGGAGATGCTTCCAAAGCCACTCACACCTCCTCTTAGCATCTTCTTTCTCTTCTGCCTGCCCCTTTCCGCTTTTGCTCTCCTTCCCTCCCTCCCAGAAAACGCACACATTCACATACTCACATTGCATAAACTTCTGCACACACACAAATACACACGCACATATCCTCACTTCACGCTAGTTCTTGAGTGACAGAGACATCGTATTCCACTCAATAGACCTTGTATTTCGTACATGCTCCCTACTTGAAAGTCTCCGCACTACCCTTCCCAACCCACACCTTCAACCCCCACCCCCTTCGTTACACTTCTCTATCTCCTACACTTTTTTTTACCTCCTGCTCCAACAGTACCCTTACTTATTCCCTAAAAAAAATTCTCACACCACAAACACAGCCATTACTACACTAAGCTACCTGCCAACATACCTTGGTTCTTTTTACCAACAAACCCACTTGTCATCCACACAAACACACACACGTACAAGAGGGAGAAGGGGAGAGAAAGAAAGAGAGAGAGGGAGATTGTCAATATCATACCAGCAGGCACTTAAGTTACTGTTGAATCAGGAGGGACGGGTATGAGAATGCATTTTATTTCCATTCTCCCATTCCGGAACATACGTCTCTTTTATTTATAGATTTCTTTTCATTTAAAAGAATACGTTCATGTTTTGTTTTTGTTTCTAATCATATTGAGATAATAAGCTTCCGTTTATAGACACTGAAGATCAATAAGAAAAGCAAACAAAATCAAATTACAAAACATCGTGCATTTAAACGAACACAAAATACCATTACAACAGATTGCAACTTTCCACACTCGAAATAGGAACTTCTTTAGAATATTTAAAGTTAAGGTTAGTGTAAAGCAATGATCTCTAACGCTAGATGGCTCCGCGTGTCTCTACTGTATTGTTTACATTGTACGAAATTGCAATGTTGCTCCTATAAATCCAAGCCTAAAGAGTTCAAACTTTTAAAGAAGAAAGTCCATAACTATCCGTTTCGATTTTTTAATTTTATTTCTGTTCATTGTTGAAAGATCTTCATTTTTATAGGTTTATATATTTACAGCAACAATCAATCAATATCAACAATGAACAAAAACGAAAATAAGAAACGCGTTAGGTATAACAGTACTCTTAAAATGGTTAAGAACGTTCTTCTCTGAACGTTTGAACTCTCTACTTTTGGATTTGCAGGAAGTGTATTACAGTTTCCCTCAACGGGAACAATACAGTGGAGACATATTGTTGGCAACTAGGTATAGAGATTGTTGCTTAACAATAATCTTAAACTTGTGAAGAGCAATAAGTGTTTCTTGTCTTTTAATATGTCAGATTCTGGGCAGAAAAGCACGAGTTTTAGTCATTGGACGTAATGGAAGTTTCAATGCGAAATGAAACAGAAAGAATAAAATAATTATTAGAAGTTATATGCGGTAAATATTGGTGATAGCTCCTTGTAACATAAGGATTGTCCTTGTGTGTCATGCTAGTCCTGCCATCTGGTCTACAGGTTGTGAGATTCAGTAGACCAACTAGAGTTGAAATCGTCTTCTCAGTTCATTCCCAAACGATCAATAATGATAATAGACGCTTGTACGTAATACTCACGGTTATAGCTATTAGGTACTAAAACAGTTAACATGGTGCAAACAGCACAGTAGTAGCAGTGGCACTTGGTGTCAATTTTCGAACCAGATTTTGACAAAAAAGTATCTAGATCTTGACTAATAAATTATCGAAAATCTTGACATAAAAAGTAATTGAATCTTGATAAACAAAAATGTTGAAAAATAACATCAATGTCACCCCTACTACTATTATTATGCTTGCAACGTTGTATAGAATTGCGTGATCAAACATTAGATTATGGGCCAGTAATACCAAACACAGGAAAATAAGAGACACATTAACATCTATGTTACTGTCCACAACTCATTTTTATAAATTTAGTGTTGTTTTGTTTTTGTTCTGAAATAATTAACAAACTGTTTAAATGGACTTAGAAGAAGCCGTGAGACCCTGTCTGCATGAGCCATTCTTAATGCTGTAGGCTTCGAATCGGGCTGGGAAGTTCCAGCTCTGCGATCGGCCATCTTAACTGAGTTTTTCACAGGGTTTTCCTCTGTTCCGCTGTCGCTGTGTTTCTCACATTTTTTCCCACAAAAGAACTCTCGTCAAGCGTCGTCATCACTTAGATTTATGACGGAATTCAGCAATAGATTCCACCAGTATATATTGAACAAAAGAAAATAAAACTGTAAAAATACAACGCATCGAAATCAAAAGAAATGATGATTGGAAGTAAGCAAGCTAAAAATAAAAACATCTAAAAACGAAAGAGGAAAGTAGAAGAAGAAGGAAAGTAAAGAAAGAAGGAAAGTAAAGTACAGAAGGAAAGTAAAGAGGAAAGTAGAAGAACACGAGTATTATCTGGTAAACGCTACAAATGAAAGTGTGAATAAAAAATGAAAGAAAGATATAAAATTAAAAAAACGAACTACAAATGAAAGTTAGAACTAACAAAAGTGAGAATTATAAATGAAAGTATGAATTATTTTTTAACAAAATTTCCACATTATAAAAAGTATGAATTATAAAGTAGAACATAATAAATAAATATATGAATTATGATAAAACTAGAATTCAAAAGACCAATATAAGTGACAGTATGTATTATAAATGATAGGAGAAAATTGTAAATGCTGGGTGATTAAGATGAGATGAGTATTATGAATTAAAAATAAACTTGAACATTATAAATAAAAGTATGCATTATAAATAAACTAAAACACTATAAATAAAAACATGAATTATAAATTAAAGTAAAAGGGAATAAATGGAGGTGTGAATGATGAAATAGAAATAAAGAGCTCCGAAACAAAATCTATCAAAATTAGTTGCGATCGAAAGAGAGTTTGAAATGGGTTTATACTTTCTTAGATGCACTGGATGCACTTACATATAGCATATTTTGTTCTATCTGTATATATAATGAGAGCCCAAGAACGAACGTATTAATGTAAGCAGAATGTTAGTTGCAACTTTTGCATATTCTGGAGCGTGACTTAAGAACTTGTTTTCGGAGTTAACCAAATAAAAGCTGGCGTAACAAAGTTTAAGATGAATTTAGGATAATTCTTTTTGTCAGTGTTCCCTTCGACATAGAACTAAGAAACATGGTGTGTTCTCTGGAACAGAAGGATAGAGTCTACAAAGGTATGATACAAGAAAATTGACAGCATTAGAAAACTGAATAATGAACCGTAATATTAAATATTATTTGAGTTAAGTAAGAGAAATATATTCTCTGGAGAGATCAGAAGAGAAAAGAAGAGTACGAAGAAGGAATATGCAACTGTTTACTTAAAAAAAAAGTGAAATTTTAAAGTTGCAATTGAAAATTTGGTTGAACGAAACAGGGAACAAAATGAAGGCGGATACAAATCATAGATTGGCCGTACGATTTTCGATATCGCTGGTGAATAAAAGAGCGATTGATATATTGAATATCGAAATATGAACATTATATATATCGAGAAATCGTTGACAATCGAATGTCAAACAATGTATCTTTGATATCGATAAGTTATTGGAAATCGATCATTGTTCATATCAATTTCAGTATCGTTCGTATCGAAAAAATAATTGGAAATTAAACATCGATCATATCGAAACATCGATGGTTGTATCGACTTTTTTGTATATCGATATTGTAATGGATCGATGAATTTATTTACACACACAAACGCACACATATGTGAAATACACAGCCAAACTTCGGGAGGTGATTCGTCACATCAAAACAAGAAGAAAGTTGCTTTAACAATTTTTCGAAATATGCATAGTTTCGGAGCTAGAGGCGCTCAAAGTCACGGTGATATCATCAGAAATGACGTCATAGCTCGACACATAATGACGTAAGCGATGTCAGAGGAACTTCCTTCTTGTTTTGATGTGAGTAATCACTTCCCAAAGTTTGTCGGTGTAGTTCATAAACACCCTGTATATAAGTAGCCTTACGCACAAAACAGATGGCAATTTGAACCTGTGTAAGGGAAAAACGTAGTAACCAACATTGACGTAGAAGAAGTTACTAGCAGGAAAAAAAAATTACTTGGCCCGCTTCACAGCAAGTAAAACAATATAACGGTCAATTCAATTATAAACCAATTTATCCCAAGTTCTCATGGAAAGAGTTAAACTAAAACTTTAACAAAGTTTGCAATCTATTAACGGGGGAGGAAAGGGAAACCAGACTGCTTTATTAAGGTGACGTAAATTCTCAATCCTAAAGCAGGGGGAGAGGTTGTGGGCTTAAAGGGTTTTTGAAGTATATTTGAGTTAGGAGACATTGTCTATCCATAGGTGGCACTAGTGTAACACCAACATGTTTTCGCCTTTAGTTCATGGTTCGTTTACATAAGATCAAACAACCGAGTGAAGTCTTGGTTTGTAATATCATTCTCTGGATCATAACTTAGCAGAGAAACCGTCAAGAAAATTGATAAAACAAAGCACAGAGAACGAAATACAAAGAAAGAAAATGAAAGGAAAAAAAACTACACGGTTAGAGGCGTTCGTAGTTTGTTTTTGCTCAGAAAATGAGATTTTAGCTCCCTCTGTGTGCTTATCTTTCAAATATAAACTTCACATCAATTGTTGTTCTTACAATTTCTGAAAATATACGAAACGAGTCTTTAACTCGTTCTTAGATCTCACGGAATGTCAAATAAGAAATTATGTTTCTTCAGGCATATGGGGAGAGAGGAAATGGAAAATATACTTCCATCTTTAATGTTTCTAGGAGAGGAGAAACGGATACTCTATGTTTAGACAAGTCTAGAAGTGTAAAGAACCTAAAATTAACAATATTCTTATCTTTGTTAAGGGTTTAAATGTTTTTGTTAATTATTTCCAGCAAGAAGGAAGGGGATACACATGTTTAATAGTTGAGTACCGTGGGCTCTATTTTCAATTGCCTCTCAAAACATAATTGTGGTAATAAGAAATGTAGGTAACTTAAACACAATATTTTTTTATTATCAAAGAACAAAATTATTTTACGTATTTCTCATTATTGTGTTTGAGAACGAGAGAGCCATCTACTTGTAGCGAAGGATCATTTGCAAGATAGCTTTCCATTTTCGTTGCATTCTGTTCAATTATGAATTTTGGTAGCTGTGGTTCTAGGTTTTAATGAAATTTTATTCTGGTTTTGATTATATTAAAATAAACGCTAAGTGGGTGCAAATGTATCTTTGAAAGATAGTTTTGATACTGTTCTTACTTCTTTAATATAATCATGAATATCACAAATCGTGGTTTGCGGGAGATCCTTAAGAGAAAATTGACTCATCTCAATTTGGATCAGTGTGTGAA
>JAGDQP010045258.1:728-15643 GCA_022664845.1 Lepisma saccharinum
TGTATCTCTTGTTAATTTTTATTACTACCTGTGCGATTCTATCTGAAATTCCTTCAATTTCTGTGATTCGTGACTTCAGGTCTTTATTAATTATAAAGCCAACGCCTGTCGCTTTTCCAGTTTCTGTTCCTTTGTAGTAGAATGTGTGCCCTGACGGTAGTTCCAACTGTTCTTCATTCTTCCTCCACACTTCTGATAGTCCTATGATGTCCCACTTAATCCTCTTAAGTTCATTCTGCAGTTCTTCTAATTTGTCCTCTCCTGCAAGTGACTTACAGTTGAGGGTCGCAACGTATAGGTCCGTTCGAGTTGCCGTGTCGGTGTCCTGGCAGTCTACAGTCCAAACCCGGGCATTTTGACCCTCTGACTTCCTGCAGGACTGACCGCTGCCGTTGCCAGCTGCATTCCGTCCTCCGGGTAATGAGGGCCTCCGAGGCTGTTTCCTTGTTTGTACCATCATATGTAAAGAAAGGAGGGGTGCTGACATTTGACTCACCACGCTGTCAGCTAATGCGGGTTGGTGAGCAGCCCATCCATGTTCGTTCGCCAAGCAGTTGCTTGGGTACTAACAGGCCCCACGACGTGAACGTATGGATTGGACATTAGGCGTCTACCCCGGTCGGTTCCCTTAAGTCTCAGCAAGAGTAATTAAGGGGTCTCCTCCCAGTTAGTGGCAGAAGCCTTTTGGGGCGACAGTCCCGGTTTCCCGGTCCTGTCCCGGTTTCCCGGCCAGATGAATACATAACACCATGTAATTATACAAAACATCATATTTTTAAAAAAAGTTTTAAAACGCAAGTTCCAAAGGAAACACTCCATAAAATATGTATACATCACCTTTCGGTTTCAGTTTTAAAACGCAAGTTTCAAGCAAAAAAAAACAGCACCTAAAGAGCATTACATTGCAATGTACTCTTCCTCGGTTCACTCATAGTGTAACAGTAAAGATATTGCAATATCCAGTACTTCACTTGAACTTGGTTTTGTAATTCGCTGCTTATGCGCAATTTTGTTCTTGTTGGTCGAAAAGAGTTTTCTCTGTTTCTCTTCGCTGTCGTGGAGTTCGAAAGTAATTTGGAAGCTTTATGGGAACGAATGAATTAAACAAATGAAACAAACCCTACAGCACAACTACCACGAGCCCTACAGGCTCTAAACAACGCACGAATTACTAAAACAAGGCAACTAATTACTAGCAATCTTGCCAACTAGACCACGGGCACTAACCACAAAGGTACCAAACGAGAAGCCTTTCCAAAACATTAATGGAAACGACAATTGAGCTAAACACACTCACAAAGTTCTCCAGGACGAAAATCAATAGCCATTACAGGCACAAACCTGCCAGTGCACGGCTAGCACTAATTATACACTCTCTCTGATATGTAGGCCACTAGACCACGGCCAAAAATGAAATATACCACGCACACAGCAAAGGTTTTTGCTAATAAGAAAACTATCTTTGAAAAGAAAAAAAGAAGGACAGAAAGAACCGACCACCAATTTCACACATTTTTTTAAAAAAAGGAACAAGGCAAGTAAAGAAAATAAACAACAAATGTTATCATATAACATTTATGCCCACACAGGTATGCATACTCTTACATGAACATGAGATAATTTGTTTCTGGCGTGTGTACTCACTTGTCATATAGATATAAAGAAAAACACAATCACACACACACCTTATTTGAACGAATAATTGGGAATCATCCTAAATAAGGTCTTGGGCAGGCATAGTGGTTAGTGCACTGTCCTCTTATATGCATGGCCACAGGTTCAATCCCAGCCCGGTCTGGTTCCTGAAAAGGAGGCTGGATATAGACCCAAACTGGAAGAAATCAAAAACTTCCCGAACACGTTTTACATACCCGACTAGAATCAATGTGAGATTTCGGAATAGCCAAGAGGTTAGCACGCTCACACTTTATACAGGAGGTTACGGGTTTGATTCCCGCCAGACCCATGAAAGACTGGTTTAGAATATGCCTTACCAAAAAATTGTAGGCTCCATTCTTAGAAGCTCACGCACCCACCCAGAATATTAATAACAATTGAACGGATCAAACAAGATGTAAACTGCATATTTAAACACAAAAACAACACAATACTAATTAAAATACATTCTAATAACACAATAATTCTCAAACACAAAGACCGAGTAGTCTTAACTAACATAAAAACCACCCTTAACCAAACCAACCTGTGAACACGGCACAGTTGGATCCTGAACCCAGTACCAACGTGTTAAACATACAAAAAAATAATTCCGCAAACTTAAGAACGCCAGCAGTGGTAAAGAGTTTCTTTAATAAAAAGATGCCTCACAAATTGGATGAAAAATGGGCATGTATACCCTCTAAGGATGCCCTACCGTAAAAATAAGAACCCAAACTGTATCCACGGACTGTGATGGCTCCGAGGTACTGGGCTTCAAACTAGTGCATGAATTATATCAGTAAAACAAAATATTCGTGCAATTTTTTCCCCCCGTCTGTTTCAAAAGTGCATAGAACACATTTAAGGTGATTTTTCTTAATTGGTTGTTCTGTATGAAACTTGCGTTCGTGATATGTGAAATTTTCAAGGTGATTGAATTGTTTATCCCAATTTGGGCATCGATAAACAAATGATTTCTGTATCTTTAAAGGAGGCGCGATTTCGTTTAATTTATTTGTACGTGCTTTCGAAACGACGCCTAAGTGATTTGTTATGGTCATAGTTCTTACCACACTCTGAACATACATGCTGTTTAATTTCGTTCATTTGGATCGACTTTACTCATACAATCAACCCACTATAAATACGAACACAAAAACACGGCTCTACTAAATACGAACAGAAAATAAAACTCCACTAAAACATAAAACAAACAACACAACGAATGACTGTTCTCCCGCTAGAATATAGGAAAAGGAGCCCTCAGCCCGCCAAGCAGTTAACCCAGAAAAATAAAAACGTAGACAGCAGTTTCTTCATGATTAAGAGGTTAAAAAAATGCCGGTGGTATTCAGTCTTGGTTCATTTCAAATGTATTATCACAATACTGTATAATTAAATATCATAGGATATAGGATTCTGTTTCATTTAAATAACATTTTTTTAAAATGCCACTCCGACGCAAGGAGAGTGTGCGCTCTCCCCACTCCCTCTCCTTGGCTTCGACGACTACTCACTCGGCAAGGTTCGGTAATTTTCGTGGTCGGTGCCCTAGTTCACGTCGCTCGTTAACGTCAAGTGTACATCCCTAATCGATAGCTGTTTCCAGAAGTTCGCCACGCCGGAATGTTATCTCTTGTGTAGAAGATAGATATTCACTGATTTTGGTAATTATATTACAAACATTCTTTCTTCAGGCTATGGTAGCTGCGTAAATGGATAGTTAACCAATTTGATAAAAATGTTTGTGATCATTTAGCTATATATAAGTAGATATGTAATATTCCTAACTTTTGATTCAAAGTTAAAAATTGAGGTTGTGATTCCTTAAATTTTCAATCCTTATTTGTCTTCTAAGGTGCTAAGAATCAACTTCATATAATTTGTATAAAAAATCATAATTGGTTTGTAGATTAGTTAAGAAAAGGCTTTTGAGAAGATACTTTTTCTTAACATAGCATCTTTCTAAGGTTTATAGAAGGCACTTAGATTCAGATTGGTTCGCTGTGTTTACCGTTTGGTAATAAAACACCCTAAGCCCTCACAAAAGCGCAAAACAAATTCAGGAACTGATTTATTGAATGCCATCATAACACTATTACGAGCTATGTACAAGGGAACACATCGATTTTGGGACCGTTTTACGTGAAAAATAAAACTATGAATTTACGTAAAGCATATAAGTCTACATTCGGAGTAGGAGGTTAATATCGTTTATTTTAGTTTAGATATGTAAGTAGATAAAGTTGAGCTTGTAATAGGAAAGTCTCATGTACACTAGGGTGTATAATGCTAAATTTCCCTAATAGGTAATTTTGTAGGGGTGCAAACTTTTATCTCACCATTTCTTGAAGCGTACGTTTTTTGGGTCCCTGTGCATATTAACTTCTCTGTTATTATAGATGCGAAATTATTACTATCTGCAATAACGACATTATCTTTTCTGTCATACTGTACAAAGTTCATTAGCTTGGGGAAAACGCATTTTTACTTAATGCTATGTTTTCGGTGTTGGGCCAAAATGTTATTTACTCTATACATAATAAAGCTCATTCAATGCGTATGGGGTTACCGTACCAATAGTTGACCAAATAAGTACGTTTTCCGTGGAAGCAAGGACTGACATGTCTATAGCAATAGATAAATAGTTATGCTTCTACGAAACAATGACAGACAGTGCAGAATAAATCAAAGAAAAAGAAGCTCGTATTCGTTTCATTTGGCAACGTAAAATTTCAGGAAACATTGAACGCCGGAAGAATCAGGAAAAAAAAAATCATTCTACTTTTAAAAAAGTTGTTGTTTTTTTTTACTTTTACTGGGGGGCGCTGATGACATTTGATGATCAATAAAGTATTTAAAATATTAATTATTCTTGAAAATATACACTTACAAACAAAATCCGTATTGGGACTGCTTCTAACAAATTATTGAACCATTATATGAGTTTCCAAAGTCTGATTCAAAGGTGCCTAAAGGCTTTAAATGGATAGAACTTCTCTCTCGTGTACAGGGTCGCTAATGAGATGTATTTCATTCGTAATGTAAACAAAGTTCGTTGTATATTTCTTACCGTAAATTAAGTTAGGTTTACTAAGTTGAAACTAGAAGTAACACAAGATGTGCTAAGTATTGTGATAAAAATGTAATAAAACCACTTTTTTTTTTTTTTGCTTCTCCGGAACCAAACCAATCTTTCTTTCTTTTCTAAAATTCCAGTTACTTCCACGCCTGTATATTCCTGGTTGTGAGTCTAGTGTTTTAAGGAAACGGGAAAAATTGAACGCCGAAAAAAAAACATTTTTTTTTTCGTGCTACTTTGGAAAAGAACGGATTTTTTTGCCATTTCGATGTAGCTAACACTATTTGAACATTAATACATAGTTAAAATGTTTGTTTCTGGTACAAATGTACGTTTGAAATAATAAAATCTGTATTAGAACTCCCAGAAGCAAAACTGTGTTCCATAAATGATATTCAATAGATGCCAGCTTGCAGTCAGTGTCATATAAGCCTATTGTATTGCGATGGGATAATCTAATGAAGCGAATAGTGCCATGGAATTATGTTTCTTGCTCTATTTTAATAACTTTGCTAACCGTAAAGTTTTAAAAATATATATTTTACCAAAAGCCAAGAAGATTCGTGTTTTATGAAAGTAAATACTGCCTTATAAATATGATAAAACCCAGTGGCGTAACTAAGGGCTCGGCGGTCCCCCGCAGCAGCATGGAGCGAGGCCCCTTCTCCATGTTTCTATGAAAAGACAATACGAAGCACTGGCCGATTATTGCAACTTTCAGGGAAGACTTGCTGATGCAACACAGGATCGCAGACATACATATAGATGCAAATACCTACTAGCAAACTGATTATTTCAAGTCTCTATTATTGTATTATTAACTGTAGCCTACTCTTCACATTAAATCGTATACGGAGATTATTTCCGATGTAAAGACAACAGACACAGCTACGGACGACTGGTGATCATATAGATACATTTATAATGGCTTGTGAAATTCATCACTATAAATAGGAAAACAGGACTTGCAGTGCTAAAAAAAAGTCATACCTATATAGTTAACATAGAAAACGTTCATTTTGGTCATACGAATAGAAATATATATATATAGTTAATTTAAGAAAATACCAATATGTGTTTGATAAATTCGGCCATTTATTACTTGGAACAGATACCAAACTATTTTGCGTGATAAATTCGGCCATTTATTACTTGGAAGAGATACCAAACTATTTTGCGCCTCGCTGGTTTGTGCCTCGTTTGTTACTGTTAGGTTTGTTTTCTTCAGCAGTCGGAAACTACAGTTCTGATGCGAAAAGTGGGATTTAAGCCCTTGTACTTCAAAAAATGAAAGAACTATTAATTCATTTCCTAAATCCAATTTTTCGTATCAGAAGTAACTGTTTCCTATTCCTGAAGCAAGCAAGTGGAACTTTAATGGTGTAGATCACCCCCGCCATCTTGGTACGCACTTTCCATTGATTTACATGGGAATTGTTTTACTCGTCTTATATTTTTCAGGAGCATACTTTTAACTTCCGTTTTCTTCCAGGTTATCGTCATGTTTTCTTTTACTTATGCTATTTCATATAAATGCAATATTTTACATACGAACAGTATAATTTCCCGTTAACATATTGTGATTTATATAGCAAACTATTAATAATACATCATACTTATATATTTGAAGAAACTTCATAAACGAAAACTATACAAGAGTCAAAATTACCGCCAAGATAAATTTTGTGAAAGCAGAACTTAAATATTCTACTTCCGAGAGGCATAAAATGAGTAAAAACATTCCCGTGTAAATAAATGCAAAGGTCAACCAAGATGGGGGAAGGGAGTGATCTACACCGAATAGTGATTTGAAATAATTTCGTATCGCTTCCACGTAAGGAATGGCTGATACTGTAACAGTTCAGACATGCACACCTTTGTATAATTTCTGGTTATAACCAGCTTCTAAATACAGAACTGAACTGTATATGATTCTAAGAAATAAAACATCATAAAGATAAACGTCATTTTACGTATGAGAGAAAGAAACAGAGCATAGCTACACAGAAACTAGAATGTCAGATACACAAGGAACATTAAAAACTTTAAACGATTTCTCTAAATCAACGAACGTTTTAAAAAATTATTTTTCTCTTAAGCAACCCGCCCTTTCTTATGCAGCTGGAAGAAAAAGTATGCAGTCCTAGTAGGGCTTTCACACTTTAACATTTTCCAAATCTGTCCAGGTCCAGTTTGCGACACACTTCATTTTCAATACTTAGCAAAGCTAGCGAACTTAACCTAGACTGAGTCATGGAATCCTTTAAAAATGTTTTTATCAATTTTAGTTTTGAAAAAGATCTCTCTGCAGTTGCTGATGTTACCGGTAAAGTTAAATACAGCTGAAGAGAAGTACATAAGTCAGGTAAACTACTTGCTAAGCAGGTGTTTTGAAGAAACAAAAGTTGTGCGAGATCTCTCACTGATACAAGTTCTTTCTTTTTAATTTCTGCACTTACAAGCGTTCTAAAGCACAGTAGCTGCTGAAACACTTCATGAGATAAATCACAATCGTATTTGCCTACGAGTTTTGTAGCCTTCTGTTGTAGTTGTTCATCTGTAATTGCATCAGTTGTGTGGGATTTAAGAATGAAAACAGCTCATTGAGGTTCCAGATGCTAATGAAGCGACTGTTAATTGCTGGAATATTATATCGAGAGTTTCATTAAACATTGTAACATCGAATTATTTCAATAGGTCTTTAATTCTATCATCACACGATAGCTCATCGTAAAGTTTCTTTACGTGTTTTTGTCGTTTTGGAAGGAATTTTACTTCAATGCCCCAGCTTTTCGCTAATTCATTAGCTTCTGCGACAGCACTTGGAAAATTATTCCTCAGTTCACACAGGTTCTCTGTTGTTGCTTCCAACATTTCTGAAGCTCTCTGAATGTCACGATCTGCACTTTGCAGCATTTTTGAAACAATATTTGTATTGTGTAGTACCTTACACTGAAACACAAGCAGCAACACGAATTCGAAACTTTCTTGAATCATTTTTACATTCATCGCTTCTTCTCTTTCACTGTTCTTACTACTTTTCATCACAATACACGAGAGACACTGCACAACATTCTTGAAATTCCACTTTATTGCCAGGAAGGCATCAATCCGCGACGACCATCTTGATGGACATAATTTTTTCAACGTCAAATTAATACATTCGTCATTTTCTAGTGCAGTATATTGAAACTTTTTCCATCCGTCTGTAGAGCTACTAAAATACACATACACTCTTTCCAGTTTTTCATAGAATTGTTTTAATTGAATTATATTTCCAACAGAATCGTTGATAACTAAATTCAAATTGTGAGCAGCACAATGTATGTATTCTGTATTTGGAACAGCTTCTTTATTGGAGCTTGTAAACCATTATTGTACTTGCCATACATGTTAGAAGCCCCGTCCTATCCTTCACCCCTGCACCTTTCCAGTTTTATACCCATTTCTTCGAGAAGTCTTAATATTTGTATTTCAAAACTGCCTGCAGTGTGATCTATAACTTCAAAAAAAAAAAAAAAAAAGAAAAACCTTTAATTTCAAATTTCTTATCGCTTTTTTCATTTAAATCCAAATTTACTTACCTCAATAATAAACTAAGCTGATCCGTTTTCCAGGTATCAGGAGTAGTGTCTATTATAAGTGAATAGAAAGGTTGTTTATTAATTTTAATTAAAATATTCAAAAGCACACATTCATGTAAAACCATAATCATTTCATTTCGGATAGCAGGGCTTAAATATTTAGTTTTACTTTTCTCGTTCGATAAATGTGTTTTAAGCAAGGGATTATATCGTGAGAGCAAATCATCTAAGTTTAAGAAATTACCACTTGGTTCTGTACATTCATTCGGGATATTTTCACGGTGGCCACGGAATGCAAGATCACACAGTGCTAATGTCCGAGTAACATCAAATAATCGCGTTAATATAGCTTTCCATTTTTCACGACTTTCACTCAAAAGAGGAGGTAACGTTCAATAACTTTTCCACATATACGTAAAACACGCCTGCAAATTAGAAGCACTTGTTTCGTGAACTTTAATTTTTTTACTTAGTTCTTGCCAGTCACACATATGCCTATTGCGCCAAGCACTTCCTATAACAGACGTCCCGCATCTACTTCCATCGCCAAATAAACAACACGGTTCACAGTAAACCCCATCTAACGTTGGAGAATAACATAACCAAAACCGTTCGATTTTTTCTGCCCTGATTTGCTGTGAACATAATAATATTCTACACTAAAAGATCGACCTTTACTGTCCTTTGTGAATGGTCCCATAGGCTTGCAAAATCCACGAGAAAGAATTTCAAGTTTTGTGTCGTCGTCAAGTACATCAGGGATAAAACCCTCTCTCAGTACTAAACAGACTCTTGTTATGTTTCTCTTCGTCATTTTAAATCAGAGGCACATCACTACAAACCTCAGCACCTGCAGCTAGTTCAGAAAAGAATGGCGCAACATGTTCCGGAAGAGACACACCGCTACTCATATCAGCATTTCCAGTTATTTCGGGACCGACTCTCACATCATTTTCCGATGTTTCATGTCTCACGTTCTTACCTGTTTGAGTTTGTGTATTCTCTTTCGATATGGAATTACCGAAAATTATCATACTTTGCTCGTCACCTTCATTTTCCAAAGAAGGATTGGTATTGGCTTTCCTGAAAATAGAATCAATTTTTAGTAACTTCTTTTCTGATTCTTCTTTTTTCGCTTTTATTTTCCTTTTGCACGCACCACTCAAATATTGTCGTTTCGCCGACATTATTCCCGCTAACGTTCATGTGTGCTAAAGCTTACAACGGTAAATAGCTTTCAAACAGCGATGCCATGCACACTTTTGCGTAACTACTAGTTATACCTGCAAAATTAACCAAGCTTTTCTTACAGACGTTTTGAATCTAATTTATAATGTCAGTAACATTAATAATATTTATTGTGTTCCTTCAGGTGGTACTGGCTACTAACTACTTTATCTTTTGTTCAAAACAACTTATTGAACTCTATTCACTTTTCGATTTGGGGCCCCTTAAACCCTGGGGGCCGTTCGAAATCTGAACAGTTCAAGGACGAATTAAGATCAGCATATGCACGCTACTAAAACTTATTTTGTAAGTTTTTATTTTATAGTCAAAGAACATAATTTTTATATTTAAATGCAATGCTCTCCGAATACTTATGGAACTCTTTTCTATGAAAAAAAAACAGTAAGAATGTCACCGTAAATTCAAATCAAAGAACTGGGTGTTGTAGAAACGCAAGTCGGAATTAAACAATGTATTTTATGTTACTGTGAATATTATGCATGCTATTCGAAATTACAATGTAGTACTGAGTAAATCTCAAGACATGTATTCCTCTACTGTTTATTACATAATGATAATTGTTCGAAATATTTAGAGTATTTTGATCAAGGAATATATTTTGTGTGTGACTGTGATGTGAAGGTACATTTTATTTGCGGTATTCAGTCATTCTATTCATTGCGCCAGTACTCCGAAAAGAAAATACATTCCTATATCTTACTATTGTAAAAAATAATTACTATTACTCTATTTTTATTGTGTAATGAAATCTTAACAGGATTTTTGTCATATACTCATTTATATTTACATTAGCTTTTATGGTCGGAATCCAGGGCCGAAAGCATTATGGCTGAGTCCCCCAAATTCGTGTTCAGAATTTACGAATAGTTAAAAGGTTGGAAGAGCCTTGAGATACATTACATTCGCTAAACCATTTAATAAACTTGGCGAAAACTACAAGATATCTGCTAACTAGTGTAAATTCGTGATGAAAAATTAAAAAAAAATAAAGATTTCGTGAATGAAACCAAGGTTTTTTGCCTCGCGGAAAAAAACAACAATTTTTCCTATTTTTTTTAATTTCGTTTTTTTTTCTGCTTTTAAACACTATCTCTGCTTATTACTCTTGTCCATAAACGATATTCCAATATATGGCAGTGGTTAAAATGTGCATGAAGAATATCAGACCCGTTATTCATCCACGAGACAAGTTCACATATATCACTTTTCTGAGTGTACGAGGCTGTCATCTATCACACGTGGATTTCCAGTTCCTTATGCTGCCGTACCTAATATATTCACTTTTGAAGTCAGGAAAACTACATATCCGTGTGGGAAGCTTGACGAACTTCACTGTGAGTCCGTTAGATAAATTTCTCTATCGCGCTCGTGCAAGTGAGCCACTGTAAGACGATATGGACGCATTCCTGCCTTCTTCGTAACTCTTTGTCATGTATACTTTGGTAGCTTTTTATAAGGGAAAAGTTATTCTTCCGTCAGTCGTCCTTATGTCTTTGTTTGTAAGGATTCTATATGTTGCACCGCGGAAGCACAATAGCAGAACGCTCCCCTCTGTCGCTGAGGTCATCGGATTGATTCCTGTTTATGGCATGTGGGGTTTCTGTCGTGCACAAACACCGTGTCTCATTACCTCCAACGTCATTCCACAAATTAATCCTATTCCTATAGCCAGCCTCAGGCAAAGTTGCTGAAAGACCTTAAATTTGAAAACTCTGCGTGTTCTATACTGTAACCCATACATTTTTCTCCATAATTGTATTTGGTGGCATGTATTCATTTAACATACCCGAAATCGTTTGATGCCGTACCAGCGTGAACAAAACACATTGCTACGGTTTCTCCTTTCAGAGGAATGTAGTTACGCACTTAGCTGACAGGCGGGATAGATTTTAGTTCGATTTAACCAGATTCGCGTGCTCGTTATCGGGTACGAATTTAGTGATGGGACACGGGTATTTACCCACTGGGTAGGAAAAATATATTTGGGTAAATACCGAAATTTTATTTACCTACCAAAAAGATGGGTATTTATTACAAACTATAAGAAAAATATTACATAATAAGAAGACATTTTGTTTCTTAAATTAGCAGAATAAAATCTTCGAGATACAAATGTGGTTACAGAAGCAAACTCGCAGCACTGGAAACCCATAAATTATATCTGGTAACACTGCTTCAACCAACTCTGTTTCTACTGTAGTTAAGTATTGATATTGAGGCGAGACTTGGGCGTGCCTCTACCTAAGTTGAGTTTCCTAAGTTTTCTTCTACTCACAGAGAGAAGAAACTGAAAATAGGTAGAAAGAAAAGTAATGTTTGCAGTGCATATAATGTACGAAGTGATAAATCAGTAAACTGCAAATACTGTGGTAAAAACTATAAACATGCGAATGTGAATGTCAGATCATGTTAATAAATGTTTCAAGTGTCCTGAAAGCATGCTAATTTCCCGCAAAACATGAAATGCAGTTACTTCATTCTGGCTTCAGACAGCTCTATCATTATTACATTTTCATGTCTATCTAGCAATTGTAGTGTAAGTGTGAAAGACCTCACACATACTCCTACACCTACTGTGTTTCATTTGTAGTTATTACAGCATGCATGATGTAACACAATATATTTCAGTTTATGTTAATTTTAATAACTTGTCGCCAATGGTCACTTATAGAATATAAATTTAAAAAAATCACTTATCCGCGTTCCATATACTGTTTTGGTTCCTTTATTTGTAGAAAAATTAATATAGTGTTTTTCAGAGTCATCAATGTATAAAAATATGTTCTCTGCAGAAACATATTTACATTTTTATGTTACTATTATCAAAACAGGAACAACAATGATGGGCCATTTGTAACTCATTTGTATTAATGAAAATAATAAATTATTGCCTTGTGATATTTGTTCTACTTTCGACTGAATCTATTGTTACTTTTTCCTTATTTTTACGTACTGCGAAAGAACGTCTATCTCACATATAGGATTATAAAGGAAAAACCATTATATTTACCCAATTTGGGTAAATATTTACCGGCAAATATTTCATCCCTAGGTACGATATCCTCTTTCTATACAGAGCACACTATTGCCAAACGCGACAACTGCTCGATGACACGTTCTACCTTGACGCGAGTTTCAAAAGTACCAAAAATTGCATTCAGCCATTCCATCCCCTCAAATGATAAAGGTCTCAACGTAAATATAACATTTCTGTAAGTTCGACATTGTAACACGTACTCTAGTTTAATATCTGGTTATAAACGATGTATTTATTTGCATATACCAGGCTCAGTTCTGTAGCTAGTTACACTTTTTTCTAGACATTTTGGATCTCGCATGGGCAATAGTTCAACTGCTGGCCGCATGCGCTCATCTAATTTTGCGCGGCCCGCTGAAAGGTAGAACTATCTTAAATTACATGTATTACCAGTTTAGCTGATAGTTTAGACCAGAGATTTTCTCTATACTATACTAGTTCCATTTATTAGTTTTTGGCGCTTCACTCATCACACTCCCCGTGACTCATCATATGTTGGCCATCATATAAAGACAAGCTTGATGTCCATTGGCTATTGAGCATTTTTCATTCTTTTATACTTCCAAATACTGTGTTTACGCTAAACGAGTGCTTCTTGTTTTTCTTTCCAGAATATTACTCTATCTATCTTGCAGTAAAATGGTGAATCGAAGTCAAAGAGGAAGATCGAAGTGAAATCTTGGACACAAGAAAACTAGTCAAAGTGGCAAGAATTATGTGAGAGCTTAAGAAAATAAAAAGGGATTAAATGTTGGACTTAGAGTGATATATTTTTACTTTGCTATATTCAGAGCAACCCAAATAAGATTATTCTGAACTATATTGCCAACAGAGGATACTGTTATTGAATATTTAAATAGTTTGTGATTGCGCGTTTGAGCATCTCTTCTTATTACTTTTAAATATTATATTTATTTTAAAGCGTATGACTCCGCTACACATGTCACTTGGGATTAAATCTTTGTTCAAAACCACTGTTATTTCATGCCTTACATCAAAACTTGAATCTCAGTTATAATTAAAGACTTTTCACTCAGCGAGCTCAGGAAGAGCAACGCTTGCTTGCATCAATACATGTCATCCTGAATTAGATTCAAACATTCCTATACCGAAAATTTATCCAACTGTCAATTTGGCTCTTGGTTTCAAGCGTCTCTCTTGTTGCAAGCTTTGTTTATAAAGAAACATCTTGAATATAGATGCTGCTGTCGATCCAAAGAATTACATGCCTAAGATAAAGTAACAGAGTCGAAATATGATGGCTTCGAAACTTTCCGAAGCTACTTCAATGAACATTCCAGCTAATTCTGTTATGCATGAAATGAAAATCACATCACAGAATCCATTAGTTGTTTCGAATCATCTCTGTGTTAAAGCTGATTTAGAAAATGATAGCTTGTGCACAGATACTGCTGTCGGTGGAGGCAAACCTGCGGCTCAGACAAAAGTAGAAGATTCAAAATCTTGCGAAATGGCATATTCAAATATTTTAACCAATCTTGTTTCACGTGAAATGAAAATTAAACCTCTGAATCCAGTAGTGGTTTTGAAGCGTGAGTCTTCTTGTAATGCCAGTTTAGTACACTACAGCTCCCACGCCGATAATTCTGAATATGGAGATGATGCTCTCACGAAAATAAAAGTGGCAGATTCTAAAATTACGTGTCTTCCCTACAAGCACACTGAGCTTAAGCATTCAGGTATTTCAACGAATCTAGTTCCGTATGAAATAAAATCAAAATCCCTAAATCCAGTAGTTATTTTGAAGCGTCTTCCTCTCTCTGAGAATGGCTTGGATATCAACAGTTTCGATGCATATACAAATTCAATTGAGGCCACGAGAGATACAAAAAATATAAAGGACGATAGTCATAATTATAACCTGAAACATCTCTCTTGTGAGGCTGATATAGAAAGTAACAGCTTCTGCATAGATGCTTCTGCCGGTAGAGAGGCTTCTGTGACTGAAACAAGTGTAACAAATTTCAAAATTTCTCCTCTTCCTTACAAAGGTTCCAAAGTTGCATATTCAAAAAAATCATCCAATCTGGTTCCATATGAAATGAAAAACAAGTCTCTGAATCCAGAAGTGGTTTTGAAGCGTGTCACTTATAAGACGAGTTTAGAAAATGAAACCTTCAAAGTAGGTACTTCTGTCGGTGCAGAGGTTCCTGTCTCTAACATAGAACTAACAGATACTAAAAATACTACTCTTGCTTACAAGCATGTTGAGCTTAAGTATTCAGGTATTTCTACGAATCTAGTTCCGTATGAAACAAAATTAAAATCCCTAAATCCAGTGGTT
>JAGDQP010045259.1:0-12069 GCA_022664845.1 Lepisma saccharinum
TTTTTGTGTGACTCTGAGTGTAAGTTGAAATTACGTTCTTTAATAAATACATTGCCATAAATATTTTTCATTGCAAACAAAAGACCAATAAAAAGCAAAAGTGAAAAATACTATGATATGTCGATTAATTGCATGTAATTGCCGTAAAATAAAATGCAAATTTATACCTTTGATATCATAAACAGTTCCCAGATTCGCTTTATGAATTTACTGGAAAAAAAATATGCGCACGCAAATTAACCAAAATACTCTTGCTTCTCAAGTTCATAACTGGCTAAATAACCGAACACTCGTTTTGCCACTATTATAGCTTAATTATCCTGTTATAACTGTCGTAGAAACAGAAATAGAGACCTCGAACTTCCACCAGTGCATCTATTCTTCTCATCGTTGTTCAAAGATAAGTTTTTGTGAAACTTTTTTTTGTGGGGGGGATTCACCAGAATAATCTCTAAGATCTGTCAGTGTGTACATTTGGAAGGTAGAGTCGAACGTCTCTAACAAGCTTGACAAATATCCTACTAGAATAACGGTACACTCGGCCACAAAAAAATGGGACTCTAAATGCCCGGCAGTTAGGCAACCTTTCAAATTTAATTTCAAGGCTTTTGTTTTCAGGTAACGAAATTGGTCTTTCTCACTTTCTCCCGTCTAACAAAATAGACATACAATTTCTCAGAATGTTTCTAAATATGAATGAATTCTCGTGGATTGAATTAATAGAAAAATCAGATGAAAGAAAGTGCCTAAGCAGTTGAGAGTCACTGATGCCAGTAAGACACGAGCTGGAGATGGAAGATTATATTGGAAAGAAAAAACAAAGAAACGTAGAACGACAATGAGAGAACAAGTAGAAATTTAGAGAAGAAAAAGAAAACTAGTAAAGGAAATAAGGGGGCTAAGATAAAAATTAACATAAACCCAGGAATAGAACAGTAAGGTAGCAATGACTTTTATATTATTTTCTGTTAACAATTCAAATGTCTAGACTGAGGGTTTCTGCTACTGTTACTGTTACAAACAAGAAACGAGTAACGCTTAACTGTAGATTGAAGCCAGATTAAGAGACCAAGTCGGTATTCACTACACTACATACTACATTTTAGATTATATTTTAACTTTCATTTACTTTGTGATTCTGATATGCAGAACAAGAGAAAGGGAAACTTCCAGTCAACGACGTCCCTTTCAAGTCTAATATTGTTGATCTCTTTTCCATATTATTCCCGCGCTCTTCAATATAAGATCAAGGCATTTTGGATTTTTCAATCTGTGAAGTATACAGAAGTTGTTCTTTACTCGCAAAATCTATACGAGCTCTAATTTCATTAAAATAAATAAATAAAATAATTTCTACTGTATTGTTAACAAGTTCTTATATAATGCAAATCTAAAAATCAAACAGGATTCCAATCTAAGTTCATTTGTTATTTTTTCGTAAGACGACCACTTAGCACCTTTGTCAGTGTAGCTGCTGAACATAAATATGTCACTTCGCGTTAATTATTGCAGTATTAACTATACAAATAGAGTTGAAAAAAGAGAATAAATGAATCTTACTGCAATAATTCCTCTTTAAAGGCCAAGTTATAAATGTGCGTTCATAACATAACAATATTATTATTGCCTGTGTAGTAGTTAGCGACAATTACGAAATTTTAATTTCTAGAGTCTAGGTATGTGGGTAGGATTCTGGCAATGTATTCCAGATTATTCACAGTTTCAGCAGACAAATACCAGTTTAATGACCGAACTAAATCTTTACTGGCAGCCTTACATGTCACTCCAGCCGGAAGAATGATCACCGGATACCGTCATTCCTAGAACGTGATAGAGTTAGGCCATCTGGCTATTAGTATGATTATTAATAGCTAGTTTTACAAAGGATCTAAATTAATTTGCCGTTTGTCACACGTAACAGACTTACAGACCATCTGACTATTAGCATGACTATGAATAGCTAGTTTTATGAACTTACTAATTTTACTTGTCATTTAGCTTATGTTCTGTATTTGTTAAGATGTACTCCGGTATATTCCGTTTAAAATATCTCATCATTATTCAGCATACCTGAGTTTATTATTATTATTACAAATAATAATAATGAACACTGATATGCTGAATAATCAGTATATTCAAAATAATCCGGGGGAGGCATTGATCGACATATTTCGGAGTACACTTTAACAAATACTGTAGAAGGTCACCAGATAATTTAGAACATTTTTAATAGTCATCATTGATAATCGTACTTATAGCGAGATGGCCTACGCCCGTAACATCGTAGAAACGACGGAAGCAGATAATCAATCTTCTGAAAAAAAAAACAAGAGATTTACTTCAATAATAAAACTTGTATTTGCGTGGTAATACTGAGAATACTTCGTAAAAAAGTCTAACAGAACACTATCCTCATTTCTACATCGTGATTTTTGACATTTCAGGATTATAACCTAGGAATCACGGGTCGGTAATAATAATAATGTTATGTTAGGAAGTTTATTGAACTTGAACCCTGGGGAGAAACCACTGTAATTAAATGTAATTGTCTATTTTATTTCAGCTAAATTGATTTTGTCCTGCATACTACAGGAGCTAATGTGCAAATGATTAGATTAATAAAATGTTTTAATGTGAAATTAGTTTCAAGAAAGGAGGCGCGTGCATGAAGAATAGTCTATGTACCATGTTAAAATATAGCACATAAACGTTTGTTCGTGTATAAGCCTCAAATATGGTAAATAAGTTTCTTTAAATATTTTATCCTAACATGAAGTGATATTTTTTGTGTTACTTTCCCCTTTTCATTTTTTTCTTGTTTCTTATGTAGTCTTCCTTCCCTATATCTTGTCGTACTGATATCCGTCACACTTAGATTTATTTGTACGTATTCGAATTTCTTTTTGTTCCATCTTTCAGGCAGTTTTATCGTTGTTTTCTCTGATTTAATCTATGAGAACTCAGACATATTTAGAACAAGTCTGTGAGAACGTTGTTTGCTGATTTTTGCTAGATGGGATGAAAGGATAAAGACGGAATTCATTACCTGAAGAAAGAAGTAGTTTGGCGTCCGGACATTCATAGTCGCATTTTTCTTAAGGCGAAGTGTATAGATTATTTCAACTTTTCAATAACTTCCAGTATAACCTATCAAGAATATTTTTGAATACTTGTATAAATATATTCCATGCAATCAGTATAGCAGCTGCATTAAAGTCAATAATGATTCAAGACTTTATTAACAAACAATGTGCAAAATTTGTAAGTAACTCATATTTTCCGCGTTTAACCTCTAAAGTGTATGGCTATATTAAACATAATCGCGAAGATAACAGGAAGTAATCCATTTTATCAATACAAATAGAGAAGCAAAAATGATGGTAAACATTTTCTGTATAGAAGATATATTGTATGCACTAATGAGCATATTCTGTACGCAATATCATGTTACATTTTTCTGGCAATTCATAAATGAAAGGTACACGGACACGAACCAGACACGATTAGAGAAGAGTTCAGATTTTTGTCTACTATCCTATAGTTCAGATAAATTACGATTTAGGGTAAACAAAATGGAATACAATTATTATTTTTATTATTATTATTATGCTAATTTAAGCAGAAATACATTCTGTATATCATATCAAATGTTAACCGTTTGGAGCATGAACACCGGATGCCATTTGTTCGCCAACAATAGGTGCTTTTCGCATTTGATGGCATTTTGCAGCTACCACATATCTAAAAAATCCAATTATATGGGAGAGAGAGAAAATATGGGGAAGAGATAAAATGTGGGAGCACTGACTAATTTCACGCTCATAGATCAAGTCCTTTAACACTTATTGAGATAAGGTGAGTACATTCTGTAGGCCGACTTTATCTACACACCTTTATGTTAAAAAATTAAATTGCATTTTTTTGTTATACAAGGTAGCTTTAAAGCACCATCAATTTATCTAATAAAGTTTATAGTACAATGAAAGATCATATTTCTTTCTTTCTGAGTCTCTATTACCATTTTAAACCTAGGATGAAAACTTACTAACTTATCACCTGTTCTAGTGTTGTAAATTTTAACTCTGTTACAGAAACGATTTTTTTAAAAAACAAAAAAACAAAAGAGTTTGTTTTAATTACTGGTTACAAGACTGGTTTCCAAATGTCTGGAAACACCCGGATAGTTAGAAAATAGCTAGAGGGAGTGAGACCAAATATTGAATATCAGTGTTGGAGGATAGATTCCGTGTCAGCAATCTTGAAATACACTTTCTAGGATTTATGTCGAGATTTAAATGAAAAAGGGTACACACAGAAAAAAATGGTTTAATCAAAAATGACTACCTGCATTTAATCACACCCGCTTTTTAGTAAAAACAAAATGACTAAACAGCTTGTTGTAATTGACTACTTGCGTGTAGCCTCGCCTAATCAAATTTGAATAATGGATCCAGTCACAGGTTATGTATAGAATCTAAAATTTAATAAATTGACACGGCAAACAAAAACTTGCGGTGTACCTGAAAGACAGACACTTTTATTGTGGTACATAGTAAATGGACAGTATTTTGTTTTCGAACGAGGAACTAATTTTACGCGCATGCATAACAAAGTATGGTGGCTTGACATGTCAAAAAAACAAAAAAAACTTTAGAAAAAGCTAAAGGAAAAAAATACAATTTTACTGCGAAGCACATACCTTGCTCTTTATAATGAGTTCTTGAAGATAATTTTGATGATGATGAAGATCAATATAACAGCATTAATATTTAAATGTGTGAAGATATTAACGCATGTTTATATTACGTTATGCAAATTTTTATTTTCTGTTTATATTTGTGGTCAACAGATGGCAGTACTTTTTTAAATAGTAAATCTTAGACACTGAAAGTTTGTTTTCATACAATCGAGTATTACTTTGCCGAATTAAACGTAGTATTATTGTTTTTATATACTTATATATGTTTAAGGAAATTGCTTGAAGGATTTTAGAAAGAGTGGCACATGAATATATATTCTAGCATGTATTAATATGAGTCGTTTTGACAAGTTGTAAAAGAGCGATTCGAACAACACTTTATTCCTTTAGGAGCTGAAATTCTAGTTGAAGCACACCCACTAGACGGGGAGTTTTTCTTATTGATGTAGTAATATCACTGCAAATGGTTATTACTATAAAGACAAACAAGGTGCATCTTTGACGAAATTTCACTCAATTTACTATTCCAAGTCATTTTGCTTACATTTCCAGTCATATTTGAATAATCATTCACACTCAGATCTGAAAATATATTGAGTATTTATTTAGTGAAATAAAATGACTACATGTTCTTCTCAAAATTCACACAAAATTAATCGGTGTTTAAACCAGTGGATGATTTATTCAAAATGACTTAATTTCTCTGGATTTTGACTAATCATTTTCTGTGTGTATCATGTGAATCCCAAACATTCAAACGTTAAATTATTTTTTCACCTATGTTTATTTGTTTAGTAGGTAATGACTATGAGATCTGGGATTTGGCGAAAGGTAATGGTTTGCCATTCTGTCACTGTAGATGATTGAACATGAAGCTAACACTTCAGAAACGGATCAAGATTGTGCTGATGAGTGGTGGTCGCAGCACCATAGTGATTGCAGCTAGTCCATTTCTCGTCATCAGCAGAGAAGGGACATAGTACAAGCAACCACGTACGAGATATTGAAGAAGTTTGAGGAGACGGATCTATGCGCAACTGAAGACGCAGTGGGTGAGCAAGGACCGCAACCGACAAAAACACGGCAAATGCACTTGTGGCAACAATAATGGATAGCCCCACACACAGTAATGGCGATAACAGCTGTAAGCCATAGGTGCGTATTACGGGTGTTGTACGAAAAGGGATGGCATTGTATAAACCGCAAATGGAACCACACCCAGACAGGCGGCTACAGTTAGCACAATGAGAATATTTTCTTTGTTGTGAGTTGTTTAGCGATGAGACCCTTTCTATGTCCACGGTGAGGACAATAAACAGAAGCACCGTTATGGGTCTGATGCCAACCTATCATCGACAGAAGACAGTAAAGCAGGTGACGTGACGAAGGTTTTGGTGTGGTGTTTGATAGGGGGCAAACGAATTCTGAGGCTGGTGTTCCTCCATAGCAGTTTGACTGATGAAGAATACTTTAATATACCGCCGGTTAAAAGCTGCAATTTTAGATTTAGGTTATTTTTAATGAGAAAGGGGTCATCTGACGTTGGTTTTAGCTTGCTTGTCCCCAAAAATTTAAATGTGAAAGTCTTTTTCAACTACGTTCATTTGTGCAGGAGATAGACGCCCACAAAAGTTATACAGGTAAGATCCCGTTACAACGAATTTTACGGGACCAGCGATTTTATTTCGTAATAACGAAAGTTCTTTGTAACGATCGTGCATTGGAGAACACGAATATATGATTTTAAGTGAGATTTTCAGGGTTTCCTCAAGTATATACTATTTCTATGCCTCCCGGGTCCTTATTGCCTGTCAAAAGGTATACGAACATCACAATATATATAATGTTATTTTATTTAATCTGTATAAAGCATTTATTTACTTGTGTACACAAAAACGAACAAGATATATGTCGCTCTTGCTGTTCAATAACACCAGCTTTCGCTGTAAAAGAGGATTTTTTATGCATGCTGGCCCCTGAAACGTTCGTTATAACGAGAATTTCGGTATAAAGACGTTCTCCATTTTTAACAGCGAGCATATGGTGTTTCCGGCGGTGATTTCCAAAATCTTCGTTCAAACGGAAATTTAGTTATAAAGACGTTCGTTGTAAAGGAGTTTTACCTATACTTGGCGAATGTGTGATAAATGCGGCTGTTATTTTGTTGCACACAATAAGCAAGTAACCATTTTCCAATCTTCATTGATCCTGCGTAAATACCGGGTATAACGTTGGCTCATGTATAATCAATAATATGCTAAAGATGGTGTAGATCGTGGATTATTTTTGCTATACCCTATTTTGTCACATGGCTGCAGAAATAGAAATCACGGGCGTGAGATAAAGCGAATGAGGGAGCGACTCGATGGACGCGGGAATACCAACTAAAGAACACAGAAACTGGAGATCCAAACACCCTGATACCTCTGCAGCGAAGTGCGAAGAGAAAGAAAATAAGGACAATCTTTTCAATGTTTATCGTTGAGGGGAATACGTTCTGGCAAAAGATATAAGGTATTCACTTGTCAAATTGGCATGGGTAAATAGGGGCCTCACAATTCGCATGCACCATTTCCCACACCACACCATGACCTTGGTCTCGTCATCTGTTGATTATTGTTTATAATCAGACACATAACAATGCTTCTGTTTATTATCCTCACCGTGGACATAGAAATGGTATCATCGTTAATCAACTCACAACACAGAAAATATTGTAATCTCATTGCAACCTCTCCAGAGCCCATATTGCGAACTCTATCCGTCTGTTTGGGTGTTGTCGCATTTGCGGTATATACGATTTCAATTTTCATACAGTACCCGATATACGGACCTCTGACTGACAAGTGATATTTTCTGTAATTGTTGAGAACTTCGTGTACTCTTCATAATGGTAGCCACCAGTGCACTTGCTCTGACATTGTAGATTAAGGTCTCTTGCCACCCACTCCGTCCTCATCCCGCACAGATAGGTGTACTCAGATATGATCAATATCTTGAACACTGTTGTGTGTGCTCTGTCTACACTCTGCGGATGACGCGCGCTGAACAAAACTGGCAATCATTCAGGTGTTGCGACCACCAGTCATCAGCAGAATCTTGATCCGTTCTTGAAGGGCTAACCTCAACCTACAACGTCAGAAAGATAAACCATCACCTTTCGCTAAATCCGAGATCTCACTCTTCATCTCCTAAACAAAAACAAACATGTAAAAACGACAACAATGGTATTTCTGGGAACAAACTCTCCTGAAACGAAATGTCACACAATACCGTTTCCATTTAAGATTCCCGGCATAAATCTAAGATGTCTTCTTCCAAGATGGCCGACATTGAGCACACGATATCCATTATTTGGTAACAGCCCTCTAGCGAAAACTTTAATTACCAGGGTGTTTCCAAAATTTTGTCTGAACCAGTAGTAAAAACATTCTCTTTTGTGATAAGAGTAAAAATTTACAACATTAAAACAGTGATAATTTTGTAACCGTTAATTCTAGGTAAAAATATAATAAAAAGCATTTTAAAGATATTATTTTCTTAAACAATTTATACTAAAAAGTAAAAAATAATTTTGTTTATGCATAACTAAAAAGTAAAGCACTGAGCGCGCCAATTGATGAATTTATAAAGTGACTATATACGAGAGAGCACCCCATGCTTTTCTTTTTAGTCATGCATAAACAAAATTATGTTTTATATTTTTGTACTAATTGTTTAGAAAAGAAAATCTTCAAAAAACTTTTTTATTTTTTTTTCTCAAGCTGTTTTATGAACCAAATCCTAAAGTGTTTGGCAACCAGCATAACCCCATGTCATTGCTGGTTATTATTTATTTTCGGATAATGGAGTCTGTATTAAAATATATTAAAATACGCTTTTAAAACATATAAATATATAGAATATATAAAAGTAACAACATAATATTGTATTGTCATCTGAATTACGTAGCCGTGCAAAATTTCCTCATTCTATGACGTCGGGAAATGAGTTAACGTTGGAAGATTTGATGACGCCACGAACCATTGTGAACTAAAGAAAAGGATGTAAAAATGATAATAGTGACTCAGAAAGAAAGAAATAACTTTAATTTTGTGCGTCTGTAAAATTTCTATACGGGTGTGTATTTATGATATAAATGTTTTAAAATACTATTTTTGGCGCCATTTTCTCAAAATGGTGCCCTGTTCTCATGCTCCAAACGATGAAAACATTTTATATATTATTCAATATGTGTCTTTGCATGGAATTGCGAAAACTATGTTCATTGCAACTTTTTAATATTATGGAAATTTATCCAGTAGATTCCCTGGACTATATTTTAAATGGTGATGCGCATACCGACGAAGAAGAGTGAATCGGAGCGCAGCACACCCAAATATATTGATTTAGTTCAACACCGCTCTTTTCTGCTCCGACTTGCTCTCTTGTTGTGTAAGTACTCTAAGGGATCAGCTTTCTTACCACTTTCATTCTGCAAACTTTAAGGTATCAAATTTCTTAACTGAGCTCTATTTGATCTTTCGTTGTAAATAAATTAGAAAATTTATTCTACAGGGTGCGATTCCAGAACCTAACAGTAATACGATTTAAGAGAAACCCTTCACAGAACATTGCTCGTTGAACAAACTCGTCTTCTTTTTGACCTCTCAAGTGCTACTTGTTTTATTTTGTGTGTCTAGAATTTAAATAGGGTAATTCTTTTTATTTTCACGGGAGAGAGAAATCTTGTCAAGTCCTTACACGTATAAAGGAGACAGCTGCAGGATTTAATTTGCGCTTGAAACGTCTCCGAGGATGACAAGGTAATGGAATGTTTAGTTACGGAATTAAAAGCAGGACAGTTGCGTAAGAAAGGGTAGAGAGCACTAGACATGCCTTGGGTGCCTCTCATGCGCTATAATCCCTCTAATTTATATTTTGTAGAAGTTGTTTCTACCCTCTCGTTAAGACGAAATGAATTCAAGCTTATATAATTTACAGTTGGTTGTAAATATATATTGAAAACGAATGACAAAATACTTCAAGGTTTTCATTTTCAAAAGAAAACATTTAAGTGAATAGAGCTTCATAATAATTAATGTGAAGTATTTATGTATCACTAATACAAGTGAAGGAAAGTGTAATTTTATTTTACATACCGATTTGTGAACTATGGAATGATAATTAGATAGTATTCGTGTACTTTAATCTATCAAATATTTTTGGTACAGTGACTAAAGTCTTATTCATGGGGAAGTATTTATTGAATAAAATTAAAACAACTTAATTTTACAAAATAATGCATGACATATTTCCATACAGTCTTCCTTACCCCGAACATAGTTTCTAATTTAAGCAAATATCGTAACAAAGAACGCCACTATATTCTGAGAAGCAAAATGTAATATATACAAAATGATTTGTAGGAGTTTCCGTAATACAGAACTTCGCTGCAACGATTTTCAATATCATAGTAATACAGTAAAGTAGCTATAAGGTAGTTTGCTCCTAAGACGAACATTTTCGACTATAGTAATTCTCAAATAAGGTGAATATTAGCAAGTTAATCTTAATATCTCTGAATATATTTCTATACTGAGTACATTCCCAAAAACACTAATCTATATTAGTTCCATACGAAATTGAAGTCAGGCAAAACGAAACTTTATTGAATAAGAATATTAACATAGCTGACATTCAAAGATAGGAGCAAAAGTCCTCATCTGTCAACACAATGGTCCACTGACCCAAAAGAGTTCCATTAACTATTTTAGCAATTCTACAAGGCATAAACTTACAAACCACATATTGGATTTTCACAGTATTCTTCAGACAGAGATCGGGTACCAGATTTTACAGTATTCTCTGAATATACATTAGTTTCCGAAGCTCTGTCTATCACCTCATAGGTATCTAAGTCTCAACAATAAAAACAAAGAACTGATTTTTAGTGCTTAGGCAAAAGTACATTTATCATAATAAAAAGATTTTAAAGGAAGAAAAACGAGAAATAGATACATAATAATTGAGTAGTTCACCTTAACTAAGAATAGATGAATGACGTCAAGTGGTATAAAGTTCACATTACATCATCGAGTACCAAATTGCTCTAGATTGCTATTTATTCCCTAGATTGCTAAACTATAATAACTAGGAAGTTTATAAAAAATACCACTGTAGATAAACTATACAGAACGTTTGAAAATGCTAAACACATGCCCCATAACTTGACAAGGGTTTCAAAAGTGAATTACTAACATGTGATGTATGATACACTCTTAACAAATTACGAAACATGATAGATTGCGATGTTCTTATGCAAGCATGCACACAGACATAGTAACAATATTAATAATAATAATTCACAGCCATATTCAATCCACTATTGGATGAGGTCCTTCCCAAAGGGAGGAGTTCGTGCACTGCTCTCACACTGAGCGGACGTGTTCGAAGAGGAGAACCGAAGCTTTCAGCTATTATCGCTACTGTCTTTTATGCAAAGCAGCTCCCCAATTGCATCACAATGCTGGGTGCACACAGTTCCAGACTGCTTTGCAAAGATTCCCTTGGCAGAGCCTGGAACCCCACAATCTTCAGTAAACGAAAGTAACCACTAGACCAGCGGGATGGTCCGACACTGACATATTTAGTAACAAATACACTCTTTGTTTTTAGCTGCAATGAGAAAATGAATAAACATAGGTGGTTCCTTTATGTGAATTAAAACTTTTCTTGAAATGGAAAAGCCTTTTTCTACTGTGTGAATAGGGAAGTAGATAATATCCAGAAGCAAGGGATATATTTCAAGTTACATCAATAGTTACTTTTATGAGATTGAATATTTACCAGGTGTATTCATAAGTAGTTTCCGGATTACCTAAGAGATGGCGCCAGCGAAAAGTACGCAGCGAATTAATTTGACACATACGTCATTTTGTTCGTCTGACATTAAACTACAAACACACACAACTTGAGTCCGCCAAACATTACCGTTTTTGTGTTATCGTTCAGTGATCATGTCCAATTTGTGCCTGAAAAAGAACATTTGCGGCTTGCATTGCTTATTTTATTTAATCAAAAGAAAAAGGCTGTTGAAAGTCATCGTGTGCTGGTAGAAACATATGGTGAACACGCTCCATCGATTAGAACATGTGAGACATGTTTTCGACAATTTAATCAATGTGAAAGACATGAGACACAAATGTGCGGAAACGAACAATTGCAGGTGTTATTGGAGGATGACCCAACTTAAACTCAACAGCAATTGGCAAAAGCATTAAATGTGTCACAAGAAACAATCAGCAGACGTTTACGAGCAATGGGGAAGATCAATAAATTGGATAAATGTGTCCCACATGATTTGAATGAACGTCAAATGGAAAATCGCA
>JAGDQP010045260.1:0-15643 GCA_022664845.1 Lepisma saccharinum
CCTCACGATGCTGGGTCAACACCGAAATTTTTGAGCCCCCACCGGGACTCGCACTGAAGTCGAGCGCGCTACCGACTAGGCTACGCAGGAGCTCTCTCTCTCTCTCTCTCTCTCTCTCTATATATATATATATATATATATATATAAAACTGATAGTTTGCATTTTAAAAATCTAACTTAGATGAATTTTTTTAGACCTCACACAGCAGGTATTGTTTTAATGTAAACTAATTAGCTGAACTATAAAAATAAAATAAACAAACATACAAAATCCACTGTTAAGTTTAGTTAACTTTCTTTTGGACACAAAAATGTTATTATATTCCTCAGCTGCTCTTTGCACGGTACATGTGCCCACTTTTTGCACTGTAAACATTGAATTCTTCCTTCCGGGTTGGCCGATTTAGAAAACAGTTCATTGCAGTACAAATATTAATGGCATTACTTTCCTTCACTTAACTTCCACTTCTCTCAATTTTTCATCACCCAGACCATCCCAGTTTTGGTGCAACCGCTTCAAACAGGAAAAACAGAAGAACACTAACTGTGCTGGTTATCTAAATAAACGTATTATTATCAAAACAATGAGTCGTACGTTCTTTACTCATTGGAACTGGAAAAAAAATTATCTGTCCTTTTACAAAAGAATGTAGTTAGCTACTTTTACAACAGATGTCAATACCAGTTTGCTCAGGACACGAAAGTTCCCCGTTTTACCCTACCTGCCTGTTTTACCAATCTTAGTCCTACAATTCACTACATATCCAATAGGTAACGCTGGTAGCTCATTGGAGCTCATCTGAAGGCAATCCAAGTTTTCGGGCATTATTAAAAAAAAGGGAAAAGGATCGTTAATAAGTTTTAAAGAAAGTGTGTGGGATTTTTTTAAAAAAAAAAGAAAGTTACTTGACATGTTTAGAAATTAAAATTTTCCTTGAACTGATAAAAGTGTATAAACACCCCACCCCCCACATACACACATGTTCACATTGCATAAATAGTGATTAGTTCATGTGAATAGTGTGGAGAAAAGAAAATTTTGAATGGAAGACTGGTGGTGCCATCTGCATATGAACTCCTTTGGCGTGAAAATGAGGAACTAAACTTTACACACTTACTTACTTTAAAAAAAAAAAAAAAAAACATTCTTTCGTCCTTTCTTTAGTATGTGTCTGTGCGCGTGGGTGCTTGGGCGAGAAAGAGGAATGCCTTGAGAAGATCCCCCCCCACCTCCAAATGCTGGACGCGGGCCAACCGAAGGCAGATCGATCATTCATCACGTTCTCTTCTTCCTTCTTCTCAAACTCTCAAGTCTCTTCCTTACCACGCCTCACTAACGACATCTACATTCCTAGACCAGGAATCACGTGAACAGAATCTTGGCCCATATTCTCTCTCTCTCCCTCCTTTCTATCCCCCCCCTCCTTTATCAACCCGTGAATTTTTTATTTATAATGAGACTAGCGTGCACATATTTCATGGGCGTATGCTTCCTTTACTTTTACCCCAGGAAGATTTCGTGCACCAACTTACTTTATAACGCATAATACTCCTCTTACTAGGTCAGAAAAAGAAAAGCAGAAAGTTCATAAAAAATATGTGAGATCGTTCAAGGAGACTTTAAAACATTTTAGTTTTAAGTTATTTAATAATTATTCAGTTGAGTAATGCAGATAAGTTGTAAATTATGGCTTTTTTCCCCCCAACCTTTTCTTCTTTTGCAATCTCGCTTTCTGTGCGTAGCGGTCCCGCGTTCGATTGCTGGTGAAGAACTCTCAACTAGAGATTTATCTGTCACTGAAACAGATAAAGGAAAATGAATTGATATACTGAAAAACGTTAGAGGTTCCAACACAATTTCAGTATACAGAACTATAAATAATTTTGTTTCTCCTTTAGGTCGGTGGTTCCCAACCTGGAAGGCTTGTCCCGTAGTGGAGCGTAAAATACTTACAAGGGGGACGTAGACTAGTGAAAGATAAATGAAGAGAAACTAGTCTTTTCCAAAGCAAAATTTAAAAATAAATGAGGACATTGCTGGGAAACGGGTACATAGACCTATGTGCCCTTTTTTCGCCAATCGCTTTAAACGATCCGCCATGTTGTTTTCTACATGTCCTGAAAATTTCAAGACAATATCTAGATTCGTTAGCTTGGTAGAAAGAAATATGTAGAAAAGTTTCCGCAAGTGAAAACTGGTCTTGCTTTCGGACCCTGCCGGTGATTGTTTTGTTTTTTTATTATTATTTATGGTTCAGCAATGTTTTTAACGTAGAACTTCTTCACATACTTTCCGTCAGAGGCCAATCATTTATTTACACAGTGCAACAGAAGCTTTGGTCTAGTCAGATCACAAATAAAAATAAGTGAATTAGCCCGTGATAGTGAAAAAGACATTCTTTTCGATTGAAAGTGAATGGCAGAAATTAGTGCAATAGGTAGAACGGCGTGGAAAATGTTTTTGGCGGCTATTTTGTATCCAATACGGCGACTTTTTTTTTTAAAAAAAAAATATTAGTTTTCTAAACTACTCTTGATAATACAACTTTATTCCTAATTTTCTATCTCTAACTCAAACGGCGTAGAAAATATTTTGGCGTCCATTTTGAATCTAAGATGGCGACTTTTTCAAAATATTGTGATATTTTTCTCAACTACTCTTGATAATACACCGTTATGCCAAATTTCGAATTTATAGCTCAAACGGTGTGGAAAATGTTTTTGGCGGCCATTTTTAAGTTCAACGTGGGGACTTTTTCAAAATGTTGCAATGCTTTCGTAAACTACTCTTGATAATACACTTTTATGCCAAATTTCGTATCTCTAGCTGAAACGGTGTTGAAAATGAATTTTTGGGGTCCGCCATTTTTGATCCAAGATGGCGTCTTTGGAGATATTTTGTAATATTTTTCGTAACGTACTGGTGATGATGTATCGTCGTATCAAATTTCGTTTTTCTATCTCTAACCGTTTAAGCTGTGTGTTCTATGAAAAAAAGTCATTTTGGCAGCCATTTTGAATCCAAGATGGCGACCTTTTCAACATTTTGTAATATTGTCTTAGTCTACTGATGATGATGTACCGTCATACCAAATTTCGTTTTTCTAGCTCGAGCCGTTTAGGCTGTGTAATTGGTTCCCAAAACCTTTAACTTTTTAGGTGCGACATCTAGTTCTTGCCGATTGAATTTTTTCAGTCTCAAGAACAAAGAGATTAGAAGAAATATTTGCCGAGACAATTTAACAAAACTATTGTTATTGTATTTTTCAATGTTATTTTGCATTAAATACTGTGCTTAAAACTGTTTGTGGTTTCTTCCTTCAACCTAATCACCATGAAATCTTTCATTGCCAGAAGAAGGGCACATAACATGCACACACAATCTTCAATACATTTTCATGCAAACTCTGAATTCTATCGTTAACAGTTAGTTAACAGTTTCCAAACCTGATTCTATGTTCTTTATACTGGTGTCAACGACATAAATATTATTTCAAAAACTTACGAATAACGTTAACTTACGTTAACGAATCTGTTTTGTGCTGGATCTGCCGTTAATGAATCTGTTCTGAGCTGGATCTTCCGTTAACGGATCTGTTCTGTGCTGTATTCTGCTAATCTTTAGGATTTTTTTTAAACCTGAAGACTGAGACACAAAAGTACACTAACCATTCCAACAATCTGCTCTTTGATAAACTTTATTTTGTGTGGACCATTTCAGTAACTACTGACTTCTGTCTGTCCCAATTATACGATCACAAAGCTTTTAAGATTCACAAATATCCATGTCGCAGGTGGGATTCGAACTCACAAGCTCATCGTAGCACCTAACTCCGCACTACCAGGGAAGTCAGCTTGATTGCAGCAATCTTTATTTTTGTAAAGACGTTTTGTGATATGGCCAACTGTAATTTTCCAGACCACGAAAATTTCCATGAATCTGTGCCATATTTCTCATTTTCTGTTGAAGAAATATTAACTCTGTGTGTAATTTTTATTGAAACTTTATTTTTCTGGGTTGATCAGCATTTCGTAAAATGTCAGCCCGTCTCGTTATTAATATTACAAAGGCTCAAACCACGCCTCGTGGACACGACACGCAGTACCAAGACCTTCCTTAGGAAAGCGGGAAATTTACCTGAAATAATATCGAGGGAAACCAGGTGTGACCGAGGGAAACTAGGATAACCTTAGTCAGAATGACTGGTATCGGGAATCGAACCCGGGTCCTCCGGATTGCAAGGCGCTCACTCTACAGACTGCTCTACCTGAAGGTTTTAAAAAGAATTGATATGTATTTAATTTAATAAAATTTCTGTTTGTATCTATAATTTATGCTTCCAAAGTAAATTGATCAAATTGATTTCGCACTTTTCATGCTACCAAATGTTGCACAGGATACATAATAATAAGGTGATTGTTCTTTTACTTGCAGGTGATGGAAGGGAGGCTACCCTAACCGATACTATGGAAACATTGGTCCCGGGATGGGGATGTCCGTGGGTCAAGTGGTCAGATGGTGGTGCATTGAGGCGATGCCCTGTAGCGTGACCCTTCTTCTGTCGCTTGCCGTGTGGGACCTCCTCCTGTTCGCCACCCCAGGTGAGTCCCCAACCGCTCAAGTCCTAGCGAGCGACGGACTCTTCCTGCCGCCAGGTAGGTCTTCGTCTCAAAGAGATTCAGGAACGGCACTCGCTTCGACGCTCAAACTTGCTCTTCTTTTGTTTTATTTTTTTATCTCTTTTTTTTGTTTACATTTTCAGGGAACCAAAAAGAATGAAATAAAAAAAATGGCATCTGATAACAAGTGCTTAATCTCACCCAGAAAGAGTAGGTTGAAATGCCTAAATTAGCAAACAGTTGCAAATCGTATGTCTTTCAGGGACACAAAAGACACACCTACAAAAATAGTATGTCGTTAATGAATGAGTCATTCGCAGTGAATGATACCCTGAAATATATTATGAAAGAACGACACAGTATTTCAGATCAGCTACACTCATTCGTTTCGCGTTTTATCACTTTGAAGTGATCACTTCAAGGAAAGCATATGTGTTGAATAGTTTCCCCCCCTCCCTCCGATGACCTGTTAAGGTTCGTCGCCAAAGTAGGAGAGTTTCAATTTTTCGATATATCGAATCGATATTTAAAAATATCTAAACTTCGACATTGAAACTTGTTGACTTTTTATATATCGATCCATTATTTAAGTTTGATATTTCGGTTAGGTATTTTAGTTCGGTATTTCGTTACAATATTTACTTCGCTATTTCGGTTCGTTATTTCGATATGATATTTAGTTCGATTTTCGATACCATATTTTAATTCGATATTTCTATATGGTATTTTAGTTCGATATTTTGCTATTTCAGTTTGACTTTTCGATAGGATATTAAGCTCGATATTTCGTTTCCAGGGTCCAGGGTCCCTCTTGTAACAAGAAGTAACACATCGGATTGCAGGCAGATATAAGATCATTGTAAGGACAGTAATCACATCGTTATTAAGTGTTAGTTAGACCACTCTTTCACTGAGCCCATGAGCAGCATTCCCTCAATTATAATCTGCATTTAAATACATTTTTTTACTTAATTCCAGGGATCAAGAAGTTTCTCATTTTAAAATACGACGGCAGCAGTGTTGAGCCACTCATGCTGCAGAGTGACTCCAAGCCTAGATAATAGTGACAGATATTTGTTTTCTTATCTGAATAATGAAGTAACAACTAGCGGGGGGAAAATTCCTTTATTCTTCCGCGAACACTTACGAAGGCGACCGAAGCTCGTCGATAAGGAGAGTGGACATACGGTCACCATTCAACAAGTAGCTAACTTTTGTGTACTTAACGTAATCATTTGTAGACGCATCGCTGGATACTCCCAGCATGTATGGCATGAATAACAAATACATTAAGTTCAAATATTTTCATAATTGCTTTAATATAATCATTTTAATGGAAATCTGAAGAACGTGTTCATATAAAACTAACAAACAGTGCTTTATTTGTAATTTATAGTTATTTTCCTGTCCCGGTAGGTTCGTTGCGCTGCTATTAGGTATTAAATTGAACAAGTCGAAGCTCTCTGGATAGATGTCGTTACCATGCACTAAGTTGATTCAGGTTAGTTAGAGCTATTTCTCCATATATTATATTTGCTCCATGAAAAAAAGAAATACATCATCATTCACAAAGCCCACACGTTTTACGTGATTTTGTTGAAATATCTCCTTTGTGACTATGGTACACCATCTTTCGATAAAATTTAGCTTCGAAGCTACGCATTGTTAGGTATATATTTGTATGATTCCATGCTTACAACTTTTATACTTAGCAGTTAATATTAAGAATTCGTATTGGTTAGATTCATTGATGATACGAAAAAAAAAAAATATCAAGCGAAGCGAGAACACTGTGCCGGTAGTTAGCAACACTGGGAAATGAATGCCTAAAAACATCCTTCCGTACGAGAGGCCAATTAATAATATAATGCACTTATTGCCCGGTTAAATTCAGAATATCCGTGAATGGTCTGGGGGAAAGAAATGAATGAAAAAAAAAATGTTTTAATTAGGCTACTAACGATCTGGAGTTCCAAACATTCCGATCATTTGTGTGTTCAATTTTAATTTTTCATTATCAGACACTCCAGAGTATGTATTACGTTCAAAAAACTATGCAGATTAAAAAAAAAAAAATCCCATAATGGAAAAGTTGCAACGGGAATTGGGGTGGGATATTAATCAAAATCCGATACATTGTTACAAACTTTAATGTTTGCCATGTGGATTATTTCAAGACGAGTTGATCAATGTTGTCTTGCGCTTAAAAAAAATGAAAGAAAACTTTTTAACGTGTATTTGCGAACGGAGAACGGATGAGAATAAATTGTTTTCATTACCTTTGACTATAATTAGCAACAGGTTTCGTAGGCAGGCATTGCATTTCATTCTGCTCTGATCTAACAAGGAAATTACTTAATGTTGCTACAGCTAGATTATTGTGAAAATTAACTTTCTAACTAATTTCTTGTTGCTAACTGGCATGGAACTACCATGTTGGTGAGTGGGAACGCTAGCTGTCTTCTAATCAAGGAGTCCTGGGTTCGATTTCTGATGGTGGTGGTGGCGGGGGGCTAGTAGTTCGGTGTCCACGTTAAATTGTAGGTCCCGTCCTTATGGACGTCATCTTAATCCGATGGAAGGCAATGGCAAACCACCGTCAGTTCACTTTACCTAGGGACCTTCGGATCAGGATCCGTCAGAACATCATGAATTAGCATGTTGATGGTGCCATCCCGGCATTTGCCTGGTGTAATTGAAGAAAGAACGTGATTGGTGAACATGGGGTAATAAGATGATCTTCTCAGGTACTTAAGTAGGTGTCCAGTTTGATATGTTTTCAGATGTGGACAGTCTGAAGAAGACTTTGGTGCAGTGTCGAAACTGTTATGCTTTTTCTTCTGTTTTTGTTTAGTGGTAGTGTACAGTCATGTCAGAAAAAAGTCTTATTTAGTGTCTGCTTTTAACGTCAACACAGGGACTGAGTTCAAATGTAATAAGCAATTGTTAAACGTGATATGTGGGGTGTGTGGTTCGGGTATGATTAAAAATAAGTGTATTTTTTCCGCAATTTTCCCCAGAAAACCTGTGGAGGGGGAACAAACGTTACGTAGCTCCCTCTCAAGTGAGGCTTGCAAGTGAGGTACGATGAACAGTAATAAGAGGATTTAGGATATGGACAGAGTAACGCGTCAAACAACGGTCTACAAATGTCTTCCCTTTCACGCGCAATGTGAAACGCGTTAAAAAGGCTAAACGAAATTACGAAACGAATCACCGTGCTAGTTAGTGACCCCAAATTAGTCAGGACCCCCCATTTTCTCATAAAATCTATTTACATCTGACGATGTAAGTACTTCCCTTGTAAGATGTACCTGAAGCGTTGTCATCCACTGGGTTTGCATTGTTCCACGGGAGTGTTTTTTGCGTTTCCTTTTTGAAACCACACCATACAAATCCATCACCCCCCATCTCCGGTCCGTGGTTTAGTGGTCTACGTCGCGGACTCCAAATCGACATCGGGTGGGGAGGCACTAATATTAGATTCCCCCCTCCCTGCAGGCGAGGTTTTCCAGGATTTTCCTGTTTTCTCTGCAAAATAGTTCATCAAGGGAGCTTCAGCATTACATTTGCTTTCCTTTCCATCGTAACATTTATATTAAAAGTTGAATATTTTCTTTATCATATAAAAACTCATATTCTTCTGGGTGAGATGCACTTGTGTTCTTAATTTAATTTGCTCTTTAAGCGTCATCATGTGTCAAAATAAATAAACAATGTGAGAAGAATGCCATCAGTATACTGACAAAATAATTCCTTGTTTTGAATCAAAACTTTTGTTTATGCATTAAACAATGTTGCAGAAATAATTAAAAGATGGCAGTTCTGTAGCTTTATACAATTTTAACTAATTTTGTGTACAAAATATCAATATAATGTTAAAGTTTCTCTTTATGTTTTAATAGTTAATTTTTCAATCCACCATCGTATCTAAGAATTTAATTTAAGTTTTAATTAAATTCATAACTTTACGTACACTTTACAATATCACTGTTTCAAATTTAAATATTTTCTCTATCATCGCATCTATATTTGCTTTCCGTTACAAAAATTCTTATAGCGTTCGGTATTGACGGGATATAAACTAAGAAAAAAAAACACGCAACATGATGACGGTTTGGAGCTACCAATTTTTATAATCAATTTATATGTATTAAGTATGTATATTTTTATAGCAATGATGTATGTGTCTATGTAATTTTAACGTATTTTATGGTATACGAATTATGTATTTACATGTATGTGTACGTGTGTTTGTTGTGTATTTGTCAATGTCTATTTAGCTTGCATTCTTTAAAAAAAAAAATCAGTTGCATGATATATATACAATTGCTTTTATTTTGTTTTCTAAAAAGTATTCACGTATAAATCTTGTACTAGTATATTTTATGTGACAAAATAATATGGCGAGTAGCGACCTTGATGAAATTTATTAAAATAACTTTTCTCTACTAAAAAAAAAGAGTTGTATATTCAGAAAAAGTTAGGGGGTGGGGAGAGTACATCTACTTAGTAGAGTATTTACAATATTCATTTTGATAAGAGCACAGAACATTAGATTCATTATCAGGATGCGTTGAATAGGGGCATTAGATGATTGTTCCGGTGCTTCTCTTGATAAAATCTTTGCCCACATTTCAGTGAAATTGTTTGGTAATGAGATGCTATCCTAAATTTCCAAGAATATTGTCATTTTTCCTTCTTTTGTCTAAAAAAAAAAACTTCTTGTGTTTCCTATGGCGGTATCTACGTTCAAGTCGCGTACCAAAATAGTTGCTTTGTAATTTGATGAAAGTGACCGAAACCCCTGTGCCATTGTTGGGACACTATCCAGGACCATCTCATCTTGAAAATTGTCTTCCTCTCAGCATCATCGTCTTTTCCATAAGAAGTTTAGGTAAACATCGAAGTGATCAGAAGAATGGGGGTAATAAAACTCTGGTATGACCTCTGATGTAGCTATTTTCAGTTATCTAGCGTTGCCAATACTGATCCAATCTCTTCATTATTATATGCATTGTCGTCTCAGTAGACAGGCCGTCTAAGTTTACAAGGTCATGAGTTCGATTATTACTTGGTCTATAAATAATCTTGTCAGGACTTAACAAAATATTTGCCTGGCAACACTGTGAAAAAAACCGGAAACATTTCTGGAAAAAGTCAGGCATACTAGATGAATGGAAATTTCCAGTAACTTAACTAATAAAAAAAAGGCATAATTTAGTTTTCAGAGATAGTGGGAGTAAAAGGCAACCCTCAAGAGGGAATCGGACACGGGTCGTTCCGTTAAAAGTCCAGCGTCCTACCGACTGAACTAAACTGTCAGTCGTATAAGTAAGAACCTGAACAGGTTAGTAGAGGGTCGGAGAGGCATTGTTCAAACTCGGAAGATATATAACTAACCTATACCACGTTTTAATCACTATTCGATTTGTGTATTAGGGATCGGAATCTCATCGAACGAGGATAATTTCTATGAATCAAGATGGGGGCAGCAAACACATGATCAGCATTGAATGATAAGAAATCATTTTCTCTTTCTGCGCATGTGCGCAAATCACACTCAAACTGAGAACTTCCAATAACGTAAGACAAAAATTATCGGTGCTTTTCCAGGATTTCTGCTGATAACTGCAAATACTGACATTTCTCTGAAACAAATACGGGGCTTTTAAGGAACTTCCCCCAATTTTTTCATGGTGTACTTGAATACATCGAAGTGCAGAAACATTGTATTGACTGTGCTTAGCCATAGTGCCAACCGGGCTTGCTTGGGCAATACATCTGTATATGGCAACATCTGACAAATTTACAATGTTAGTGATAATCCCTCTCTCTTTTGTGTGTGTGCATTGTCAAGTTCCACAAGAGTTTTATTTGGTGTAGTTTTAGATGGGTGTTAACTTGTGTAGTTTCAGATTCGCGCAAATTCAGATATTTTTATTGTTTTGTTTTGTTTTTTTGTAATTTGAGGTGCTTGTTGTTTCTTGTGCAGTTTCAGGTCGGTCTTGTTAGTTGCTATGTGAAGGATACTTGAAGTCATCTATCAGTGTTATTCGTTGTAAAGTTTCAGATGCGTGTAAATTTCTCGCAGTTTCACGTGGATGTTATTTGTTGTGAAGTTGCAGGTGGATCATATTTCTTAAGAATTTTTTAAACAGGAGCGCATGAAGTCATTAGTTTCAGATGGGTGTAAATTCTTGTAGTCTAAAATGGGTGTTATTCCTTATGGACTTTCAAATAGGTGTTAAAATTCTTGCTATTTCAGATGGGTGTTATTTCTTGTTAACTTTTAGATAGGTGTTAATATTTTTTCAGTTTCAGATGGGTGTTAAAATCTTTTTAGTTTCAAATGAGTGGTATGTTTTTATGAACTTTCGGATAGGTGTTAATTTTTCTGATACGTATTTCAGATGAGTTTATTTTTTTTTTGCGAGCTTTCAGCTAGATGTTCATTCTTATTTCAGATGGGTGTAAATTATTCTACTTTTAGATGGGTGTTATTTATTGTGAAGTTTCGAATGGAAGCTATGTATTGTAGTTTCTGATGGGTGTAAATTCGTGTAATTTCAGACTAGTATTGCGTTTCACAAGATTTAAAGCCACTTGTATAAACTAAACAATAATCATGTTATCACAACACTATGTTTGATGCCTAATTTATTTAAATATTAAAATCACATATTTTAATGCAAAAATAAAACACATCAAGGTCACTACTCCACATGTTAAGCAATAAATGTGTATGTTCTCTTTTTTGTATGTCACTTGTCATTTATATATTTTTCTTTATAAAAAAAAAAGATAAAAGCTTATTCGTCAGATGCCATTTGTGTTCCCTACATTTGTTTCTGTCATTTTTTTTTTTTTGTGTTCCTTTTATGTTTATCTCAAGTCAAGTTTGTGTTCGAACGGTGCGTTCCTGGAGAAAAACTGCACGCACTGAAAGAGCACGTGAACCAACACTCTGTGGAACGAATGTTGTGTGTATCCGGCACGCATGATTCCACATGTTTCTACTTGTAGCAGTAGAGAGATTGAGAATAAAAAAAGCAACTATTACGTATGTGCATGTTGCGATGCAGTTTTTTATATATATATACTTTGAAATAATAACTTCTCATCTTGAAGAACTCATCTTGCATCTCTCAAGCGAGAACTCATCTTGGAAGAACCTGTGAAGACTAACTTTTTTTCTCTACAATTTATTCTAAAAAAAAAAAGCGTCAAAACATATTATACATTTGTCTCAGATAATTGAACACACTAAGAATCTATATATGACTTTTTTTTTTATGGATCCCAAATGATAAATCGTGAGAAAACTTAAGTAACAGAACTCCAGTTATGTATTGAGTTCAAACTGGTTTCTTAAAATTGAGGAAGAAAAAAGTTCCTTCCTATCTGTGCAGCGATAAACAATTTTCTTAGAAATAAGATATCAATATTCTCATTTAATTTGAAACGAGATCACGCTGGTTTGAAAATAAGATTAGTAATCTCATTTCCAAACCGACATGTTCTCATTTTCAAATTAGATGATGAATGTTGTTATCTCATTTCTAAGAAAAATTGTTTATCGCTGCACAGATAGGAAGGAACTTTTTTTTCCCCTCAATTTTAAGAAACCGGTTTGAACTGAGTACTAGTATCACTTCAATGAATTAAGATATAAATATTCCTTGATTTTATTTGCAAGAGGGAATCACGCTACCATATCGTGTTTTATATTATAGAAAACTAACGCTACATTACCGTGTTTTCTGTAATAGAAAACAAGCACTACGTTGTTTCCAGAAAACTCATAGAGATTTTGAAAAAAAAACATGTAATGCTAACAGATCTTAGTGCATTGATTTGTCGGTAGATGGCATCATTTTTAATTACATTAAAAATCGCACCCTGAAAGAGCATTGGAACGAGCATTATCTACGTAAGGTGTTCGTTTCTTCAGGGATTGTCCTTCTATAGTAGCAGTATACGAGTAATTAAAATGGTGACGTCTATTAATCTAATTCGAACATTAAAACGTTAACATTACGTCATTTCTTAACAAGATCGTACTACTAGAGCAATACGTACTCATAGTTCCTCATCAACGATTGTAGTCACGACTTTTCTGCGTGTAATTGTTGCAAGAGCGGTGATATTTATTTCTGAAGATGTTCCTGCAACAGACACCGAAACGTTCCGAAATTCGCGACATAAAGTTGGGCTACTTTGGCCAGTTTATTTTTAACTTAACAATATTAATATGACTGTTATCGTTATTGTCAATAATACTACTACTAATAATAATGAATTGTAGTCATAAACAAATTTTAGTTAATATAATTAAAAACATATTGTTGTCACGGTATTATCTGTACCTGTAATCACGAATTTGAACCTATTAATATTACAAAAGACGGTACTTCTGAAATTTCAAGAGGCTAAAATATTTACACATTTGTAATATATAACCAGGTGGCCAGGGCTACTTTGGTCACCAAAACTTTTGGCTTACTTTTTTTTACTGTGTTGCAACACCCCACTATTACGAACATTGCACTATCAGAGAGCAATAGCATGCATTGTAACACCCCAGCAGTAAATAAAATTCTATATTTGTCATATTCTCAGCTGTACATGTATACTGGATATACATAAAAACTCGCCCAAAGTAGCTCCACTTTGCGGTACCAGAAAAGAGGTGATGTGGGTGCTTCTGCATGCATCCCTTTACTTAATTGAATTGTATTTATGGCCTTTAGGCATTTAAGGTTAAGCCCGGGATAGGGGAGGGGAAAGGATTCGGGAAGCTGTCGGCCAGGGCGTATGTTGAAGGTGCCATCCCAGCATTTGCCTGGTGTGGCTGAGTAAAAACGCTGGAAAAACCTCAGTCAGGATGGTCAGCCGCTGGAATCGAACGCATGACCTCCCGAATGCTACGCAAACGCTCTACTACTGGGTCACGACGGCTCAGTGCATTTCTTTACTTTATTATCGGAATCCGGTGCTTGCTCCGCTCAGGTTTATCTCTTAAGTTTAGTTTCATTAAGTGGTTACAATCTACATTTTGGCGTCATTTAGTATGACGTCATGAAGTCTCATATTGAAAAAAAAACATTATTGTTAGAATTCTTTGGATTATTAGTGTTACCAACCATCAATATGTATGGAAATTATGGATCACACAATGAGGAAAGTACTGTTGTTAATCCCTTAAGATCAGTGTAAAGCAACGAGCTCTAAAACCAGATGGCAGCACTAACTTCATACGTCTCTAATGTATTATTTTCGTTGTCACGAAATTTGAATACTACTCCTACAAATTCAAGTCTAGAGAGTTCAAACTTTCGGAGAAGAAAGTTAATAACCTTTCAAGTATTCTATCCGTCTCGATTTTATATTGTCTTTTTTGTTCATTGTTGAAATTGCTTGATTGTTGTAGTGAATTTCCTAACCTATAATAATAAAGCTCTTTCAACAATGAACATAAAAGAAAATTAAAAATCGACATTGGTCGAACTTTTGAATTGGTTATGAACTTTTTTCCCTGAAAGTTAGAACTCTCTAGGCTTGAATTTGTTGGAGCAGCATTGAAATTTCGTGCAACGATAAAAATACATTAGACATATACGGAGACAGTGCTGCCATCTTTTGTTGTAGATCGTTCTTTTACACTAACATTAAATAACTTAGGAAAAGAGGGCAGACAGGTTGATGGTTGTAACACCTGCGGATGAAATGAATATTCCAGACGTACTAGTGACAATGTACTTGATGGAAACTTTTTCTAATGAATAATTCTTTGACTGGTGCCATTTTGAAGGAGAATGAAGTTTTGAATTCACCACAAAACTTAAGAAAAAATGATTTCTTTTTAAAAATATACAATTCATATATAAAAATATTACCAAAATGTTGCCACGGAGAGAAAATAAATGTTTCCGAACTTAGATATCATATATCTTCTGATTTTTAACTCAAAACATTTTTTTTTTTTTTTTTAAGAAAATGCATATAGAACACACAAGGAAAAGTAATACGAAAGATAAAAACACTGATTTATAAAACAGTTCTCTCTTTAAAAGTCTCATAATTAGGACGTATAATGACTCCGAAAAGAACGACAGAATCATAGCTACCACGCATTCTAATTTTATTGGTTTAATGGAAGATAATTGTAGATGGCGGTAACAACATGATGGTACCAGACACGCTTTTCGTTGTTCATTTGTTGGTACCTGTTAGCGAAGTTCTCAAAACTTTTTCTTGTGTATGAAAGAATTTAAATGAGAGTTCGATTTCAAAGATATTAGTTTGAATATTAAAGAAGCAAGACGTAAAAACAGGAAACGAATACAAGAAAGAGCAGTTTGTTCTTAATTGACATAAAGAAAAAGTAATGTAAAAATTAAATCAGTGACTATTATAGGTTCAGGATTAACTGAGCCCTGACTATGAAAGAGTATTTTATTGGTAAATAATTTAAATTCTCAGAGTATCTTTTGTTATCTGATAGAAAACTATCATATTAAAGCGATGCTTAACTGTGGGATTTTGATAAGGCGGCCTGAACCTTACTTGCCTAAAGGCCATAAATAAAATTCAAAATTAAGATAAGGAAGAATATATGCCATGTTTGGGCACTCTTTAACAAAAATAATGTTTGTTGCCGTAGAAAAACAAAACAGTAAACACTAACGTTTAACAATAAGATATAAGGTAAAATTCAGATAATCCTTTCAAGGAGCCATCTTGAGTGACTTCAATATGAACAACTGTAAATAGTTCTATTATTATGGGTTACTTAGTCTTGGTAAAGATCGGTGAAACTTCAGAGCTCAGTTGCTCGTTAATGTGTAGTCGGTTTAAAAAAAAAAACCCTTCACAATCCATGTTTATTTTTTCATCTAACATAAACTATTTCCAAATATCACTTGTTCCACTATGGCAATTATATAATGTACATTTTACACATGTAATTATTCGCCATAAACTGTATCTTCCACATTCTGTACGTAATATCACCACAACG
>JAGDQP010045263.1:0-15642 GCA_022664845.1 Lepisma saccharinum
ACCCAGTGGAGACAACCACCAGCCGCCACTGGCATCTTAGACACACTAATATTATTTTTTATAAAATAGGTTGGCAACACTGACAACTGAAGTACCTAAGGAGGGGAACGTCCATAATATTTTTATTATTGTGGCGAATAATGTTTATGAAAAATATATTGTGCGAATATGTGTAAGGCAATGCAAACAAATTGGAAAATCGAATTTTAAAAGAGGGTTGGCAACACTATCATACTTCACAAATCAACACGGCTCCTTGGCTATGAACTAATATAGTCATTTAGTCAAGACCTTTTCAACGACACGTTACCCCCTCTCTAAACTTTGTGGTTACTGAGGTTTATTTTTGGGCACTTACAAACAGACAGATGGACGGACCTAGCGGGATTATGAAAGGTATACCACAAAGGAGCCTAACACCAAAGGTAATTTTAAGTACCGGTACTCTATATGTCAAACATTTTTTCATAATATGTACCATTATTTGAAAGAAAATGTAAAAAGAAAAACTTCATGGCCATATCCCTCCGCCTCCTCCGGGTAAAGGGTGAGGGATACAAGTTGTGTCTCGATGGTTTTTTTAACAAGGTCATGCTGGAGATAGTCTGTGCAAAATTTCGTGCTGGTATCCAAATATGAACTATCCTTCAGAAATTTGATACTAACAGAATGCACTATAATGACACAGAAATAGTTTTGCAGAAGGAAAGTTATTGCCCATAAGTTAATATCAAGGGTCCCGATTTCTGTGTAATTTTGGTAAAGATCTATTCAGATGTGTGTTTTGTTGCCAGATAAGAAGGCAACATATGATTTTAATACAAATTCAATTAGGATTTTCCCAAATTTTGTACATTCATAAAAAAATACATAGGGTATAATAGCATACATATAGTCATTATGAAGGCTTCCCCAGAAGAATTTAATTTAGCTGTTTGTATAACGTTAACAATGTTCGCTAAAGCATATTATTATGTTCTAGCTAATATGGAACAAAGTTTCTGCTGTTACTAGAGAAAAAACTCAGGAAATAACAGAAACTAATGTTAGTCTAGGCAGAGGAGTTACTCAGCTTGTCCAAATGTGGTTCTCCTTCTGTCGGGCTCACCCTTCCGCCGCGCTACTGCTTGGTTTTTCTTCTTTTAATTCTCGATTTCGGCAGGCATGGTTCAAGAGGCTTCTCTCTCACCTATACAGTATAGTTTCCCTATCTACATGTTGTATTAGAAACTCAAAATTACGGTATTAACGGTAAACAATGATTGCATCAAACAGCAGTTTGAAAGATATATTTCCTAGTGCGTCTACTCCTACTTTTGTGTGGGTTCTTCTTGTCGCTTATTTTTCTTTTTCTTAAATTATGTTTGTATATAACAAAATCACAATGAATGATCCTTAAACGACAGAAAGTGACATTTCCATTTTTTCTTTCATTCTTTCTTTCCCTTTTCGTATTCTTTTTCACTAAATGGTCTTTATCGATTTTATGCACGAAACTCCAGAAACGACACAAGCAATGCACGAATTAACTCCTTTAGCCAGGGAAGGGGAATTATACGTGATGTAATTTATATAAGTACTGTAGCATACGAGTTTCAGGGATGGACTTATCAATGAAATAGACTTGTCAAAGGGAGATACGCATTAGTAGAAGGAGAAAGCGAATGACCATGTACTGTAGAAATAGGAGAACTGACTTTACCTTAGCATTTTGGGGCTCTACACCAGGGGGTTGACTTCAATCTGTTGGGGGCACTGGCCCCGAAAGCCTCCCAACGAGATCGGCGCCCTTGGAAGCAGAATTGCCTGCAATTGGACTTGACGCCAGGACTTCCCTGTTACTATAGAATAGATAGTAATACGTCCCATACATTTATTATCCTTGAATATTAGTGTTTTTTGTTGTAAAATAAGGAAGAACTAATAAAATTTAATATGAAAGAAAACCCAGTTTATGTACAGTTTGAGTGATTGTGAAAAATTTCTTTAAAAAATACTGGGAGAATACAGCTACCACTGACGGACAAATGACTCCATTTAAAGCAACACCATCTGTCTGGCAGTAGATGAGACCATAAGCTACTAACTGAACAAGTGAGAAACCCAAGTTCCAAACCTGATGGCAGAAAATAAACCTTTTAAAAATTATTTTACGCTGTTCGTTTCAAGAAATATGTAAAGAGATTGAAATAAATAAAATACTTTCGTCAGAAACTGAAACTCCTAATACGTTAGTAAACACAGTGAGAAAGTGGTTCAGATGCTGGGTCCTTCTGTTCCGCGTTGCGCTGTCATTGTGCCAATTTACTTAAGAACTTACATATTCTGGTAGAGTATAATCATGATATCGCTTCCCCACACGTACAAGCCGATTATATACACAGTAAGAGATGAATTCACCATGTTAGTTGTAAGTCTACTCCTGTGGGAGGTTTTCACATTGTTGAATATACTAAAATGCTCTGTTGACATCTGGATTCGACTAAGGCAAAAATAAATCATTCAACGCTTATGGTGTAAACATCTTTTCATGGATTATCTGCAGTAGTTTACAAAATACTCAAGTGTTTGTTTAATAATGAGATTGATTTTCTCGAAAATGGTTTAAAGCAGGCATTTGGTTTCTTCTTTGATATTAAAACTAGCCTAATTAGAAGAAATTCTGCAAAATGTATTCTTTTTTTTACCTTCCGGTTAAGCTAAACCAGCAACCCTTACAGATGTAGAAACTAGCGCCATCTTTAATTGTAGATTTCGTTTTACAAATTGTCGAATTTGATTCTTAATATCTTCTCTCGCAAATCATTCTTTTATTAGTGGACTGTTTCCTCGTGGATAGATATTTTGATGGAATTTGTGTCATAAGATTATTTTTTTGAAAATAAACAAAGAAGTAGACAAGAGAAGATGCGACCTAGGAATAAAAGCATATAAAACAAGAAAATAAAATTTGTAATATTAAATTACCAGGAAATTAAATTAGAACCCGGGAAAAAAATGGAATGATTTGAAAAAAGTGGAAGAGTTACGTACCAGTAAAACATATTATTATGCATACTAAATCCCCTACACTGCAATGCATTTTCCTCAGCATTCTGGATGCTGTTTTATCCCTTTCTTCAAAGAAGTCGGTTAAGCGTATCTACTCTCGAACAGCTGTGATGATAAAATTATTGACCTCAAATTGGCGTCCCGTTGGGTCATATTTCAGCCATGCAAATGCTCAAGCTTAAATCTGAGCATATTTCACCACATCATTCTTCCAATTTCAAAAAAGAAAGCGATAGACCTCTAACATCGATACGTCAAAGCTCTTTTGAACCAATAGCATTATGATCCTTAACAGCCAGCATTAAGAAGAAGAGAACTGGAGACCCTGGTGTAGAGTTTTTAGCTGAAAATGTACGCCCTTCAAATAACTCACGTCAAAATAATGTAGAACGTATTTCTGAATGTTCTTAAATTCGCTGTCGTTAGCAAAATACAGATAATGTAACGAACTTTGAAGACACCTTGAACAAAAATACAGTTTATTTTTTGTGTTGGCCCACCACTGTTTTTCACGTTCCGCCACTGATCATTTGCCACTTTAAATTGGGTTGTTCGTAATGGTATTTCCAGTTGCAATTGCTTAAAAGATTGACCTAGTGTGATTTCGTACTCACCCAATGTTAGTGAATTTGGTGTTACGCTGAAGCGATGTGAAAACATTAGAGGTACCCTTTAGATGGGCGTAGAAAATGTAATGTAAACCATCCCTGACCACCCTTATGTATTTATCACTGCTCTGGTTACTGACGTGGGATTTGGTTACGCTGATAGGTCCATTATTGGACAGTGAATGCTGTGAATATATCCGAGTGTATAATTAATTTCATATTTGAACATATATTGATACCTGTTAGGCGTACTGCGTTGAAAGAATACGAGCAGTAGTAACAACATACTTGCGATAAAGTACGCTAGGTGGCAGGGACTTTCTCCCGCCGGAAGTGATTATCTGTTAACAAAAGCTGAACTACTTTCTTCATATTTAATATATGGAAAGGTAACTTGATATTATTGAGATACATATCAGAAGTGTGACTGAAGAAAGGAGCAGAGATGATGAAGTTGTAAAGAGTTGAACTGCATCGGCTGCAGAAAGTTGACCACTTGAAGTGATAGTAGTGGCGACGTAATTTACTTTCCGATCTATTTCTAAAGTTTGAAAAGATATATAATGATATGTTATCAATAATATGATACAATTTTGATGCTATTCCTTATATTTATTGAAATACGAGACGTGCACTTTTGTGTACATTATGTTAAAAAGGTAACTTACACTATGATTGAGATAATTACAATTATTATGAAGTATACTGTATGTTAGAGAGTGAATACAAGTCATAGATTATACCTTTAAAATCATAGATTTACTATGCCTTTGTGTTAAAGTGTTTTAAGAGGAACGCCATTTGCAAGAAGAGTGACACAACTGGAAAGCTTGCGCTTTGATTTGTGCTGGTTGTAGAGCATCAAAGATATTCTATTCTTACTAGGAGAAATTTGAAAAATTGACATTTTGTCTTGGAAAAGGGGCATCTGAATCGAAAAAGTAACAATTGAGCCTTCAAATGCTCGTGCTGTTCTACTCGAGATCTAGTTAAAATGGGTGATCTAAAGACGTTGTTGTTCCCATCTGGTGACGACATACATAACTAGGAAATTATCTTAACACTTAAAAAACTAAGAAACATAATCAAACCGTAAAACATAGAAGACTTAAGCAGAATGCTCAAAACGATGAGGTTAAAAGAAGATTCATTACCCGGAGCCTCCACCATGTTGATTTATAGACTTATGTTTTCGAAGTCTGAGTACCATTCTGGCGTTCGTCTGGTGCGACTGAGGAAAACATTACCTGAAGGTGGAGAATAATTGGGTGTACTCCGGGGGCTTAAGATATAGCTACATGTAGGTATAAGGATGTGACGAGCACTAGGACATTATAAACGACATACGCAATTCAAGCAAAAGGAGGTTTTATTGACCCGTGCATACACAGGTTCTAATCAAGGGTCGACAGACATCTAGCACTCACCATCTGTGAAAGAAAGCCTAACATAACGAACAAAGGTCTCACCAAATCCAAGGAAGTTGAAGTTCATTGCCGATAACGGGGCTTAAACCCAGGGTCTGCTCGAGCGGCAGGGAGATGGCAGATTGCTCCAGAAAGTACAGCTGGCGTGCTGTGCTTATAACTGTCGCCCACTAATACCTCAATGGGTCGCTCTAGATATTGCGGGACAGGCCGTGGTCTAGACCAGCGATAGGGCGAATTAGAAAGCAGAGTTGGCGACAGTTATTTTACTCAACGCTTCTAACTTATCTGTTCTCTTGTCATCCTTGTATGATTGTGCCTCCGCTATTTATTGGAAACCCAGAACTTTTAGGAATGTCTTCCTAGTTTGTCGCATTCATTTCTGTCTGGTGGCGTATTGTAGGATCTAGATCATGAAAGCCTTCTGTGATGGAGCCGGATCCTCTATCAGCTGCGATTAACCAAACATTGACACCACCGCCAGAAAGATTCCGACAAGATTTTTTTTTCTGGCGTTGCCACTTTCCCGAAGCAGATGGCAGAAGCCATAGGTGATCATATCTTTTTCCAAAGAGTAAAAGGAAGGAAGGAGGAAGAAAAAGGGAAAGGAAGGGAAGAATAGTAAAGGAAGAAGTGATAACGTTTGGGTCGAAACTGCACAGATTCCTTCCACATGTCTGGTTTCCAAGAAAAGCTATCGTGACCTAAGGGCGTTTTGTTTTGGACGAGAGAATACTCGCTGAATTTATCTCCAAAGTGAGACTTTCCCATCATCTCTACAACAATATTTAAATTAAAATTTTTACACTTGTATTAGTTTGACTCAGATCCTTAGGCACGCCACTGTTTCTAAGAAGCAATCTAAATTATTACTGTAATGAAACTATTATTGTACGAGAAAACAAAACAAGATCAAGTTTTAGTGATAAAATATATTTTCGTTTACGATAGTTGTTTTAATTTATTTGTGTTAGATTTTCGATAAATTATAAAAGCTCGCTGTGATACAACAATGAATTTTTATTTATAAAAGCCGACAGTAAATGTAACTTGAGTGAGAATCATATACACTAGAACCTGTTGTTCACATATGTGTATGTCAATGAAAGCAACAAATTGTCCCAGTTTATCATTTGGAACCTGATGTGCACATGAGTATACTTGAAAGTTTATTAAATCCTGTTGAATAACACAGAACTCAGATTCAGAAGGAAATTGCTTTTAAGAATCCACAATAGTTTTACCTTCAATAAACTCGTATAAATTTCTCAATAAAATTTCAATTTCATAGAAAATAAATACTAAATTCCGTACACTTACCAGCAATTGGGTTTTCCATTACAGCAGATTTATTGTAAGAGACTAGCTAACAATTTGTTTGTGCACGCGGGAGCTAATTATCACACTGAAAGGCGCGCAACAATTCAAGGAAATGATTGTAGAAAAAATAGTGTTGGCAACTTTACTGCAAAAGAACCAGATTTAGACACACCTTATGTACATAAAAGTTATCATCAGGGCCGAAAGGGTGAACCTCTAAGTAATAACTCCCCAATTTTGGAAGACGGCTTCTACTGATACCTTGTCCGTAGGTTGCTGCAAAGCGCTTTCGGCTTGACTCAGTTGCTCTGCATAAGTTCAACGATAGTCAGTGGTAGCTCCAACAGTGTAGTAAATCCTGGAGTGGGGCATACTGGCTTCCCATCAGGGTGTTAAGGTAATTGATGTTCGTTTATGTGTCGAGGCTAGTTACGAGGTCAGGACAATAAACGTCTCTCCCGGAAGTCAGACTGACAGTAGGATTGTATCAGGACAGTGAGGTGTTTACAAATATTTAGTAGCGGAAAGTTCTACTATACTCGCTTGCAGTGCACCATATTTAGGAAGAAATAGGAGGAAGTTTGCAAGGGTAGTAATATCATCTCATTCACAACAATCCGGTGATTTGAAACAAGGAAGAGGAAAGTTAGAAGGACCGTTTAATCATTTATATCACGACAGACCGGTGATTTGAAGTTAAGTTAGTTCAACGTTTACTCTGGTAAGGAAGTAGGACATTCATTTATTCAGAAGTTCAACGAAAGTACTAGGAAAGTGTCAGGAAGCTTTGGACACAATAATTTGCATATGTAGTTCATAAGAAGTGAATTTCAGTTTAAGCATTCAAGAAGTTTTGCTGAAAGTAGTGCATATTCACGACCTATCAGTAGCCGAGATTATTCAACTGAAGTTTTGTTGACGAAGAGTACATGTTCAGATAGGACAATGCCTGTTAGCACTGCGATAAATGTTGTAAATAAAAGATTGCGTGCGTAGTTGAATGTTAGTGTGAATGAACGTCCATATATGTCGTGAAGTAATTCATTATCACGTTTATTACTTACGCAATAACTGTAAAGTGACTTATACTTTTATCAAGTACGAACTACGCTAAAGACACAGTTAGTGGTATCTAGCGAATTTGTTCACGAGAGCATTGTATTTTATCAAGCAGTATTGAATCCTTTTTGTGTGAAAGTCATTGTGAAAGGAATTATAGTTTTCAACAAACCTATATTTTGTTTGATAGTGAAAGGAATGCACACAAATTCAATTCTAACGGACAATACAAAGAACTGTAGAAGTCAAGAACTTCTTCCGTGGTTAGAACTGATGAATATTCAAATACTTGAGTGCTTATCTTGGATCTTCGAGTGAAGAGAAGATTACGAATTGAAAGACTTTGCTTATAGTGCAGTCTGAACTGGTTATAATATGAATGGACAGAAGTAACAACTCCTTAATTCAAGTTAAAACCCGTAGTAGTGATTTATACAGGAGAGAAAACATAGTTAGTCACACATGAGACAAACCTGTCTTAGCACACAGGAGATAAGTATATTTCCTCACTCAGATTCATATAAATCAGATCAAATATATCGTGTTTTGCAATGCATAAAGTGTTCTCGATTGCCAATATTGCACCGAGTGTTATTCGAAAGTGCACCGCAAGTTGATTAAAGACGTTGATTATCAGTTGGAAGATTTTTCAAGTATTCATACATTTTCTAACAGTCCATGTTTCAATGTTATTATTAATAAAGCACAAGTGTATACGAGTTTCTGTACTTTACCAGTTAATAAATACCGGTACAATAAACAGAAGTCTTTGATCATCGAAGATCTCGTCGTATGCAAGGGCGCCGATCCCGGAGAAGCTTTGGAGGCCCTGGGCCCCCCAAAGTTGAAGATGAAGTCGGTTCTCCTATTTCAATAGTACATGGTCCTTCGTTTTCCCCTTCTACTAAGCTTACCTCCCTTTGGAAAATCTATTTCATTGATAAATTCCTCCCTGAAACTTGTGTGCTACAGTACTTATATAAATTACATCACGTATAATACCCCTCGTCTGGCTAAAGGAGTTAATTCGTGCATTCCTTATGTTGATTCTGAAGTTTCGTGCATAACATCGATAAAGACCATTTAGTAAAAGAAAAGAAAAGAAAAAATGAAAACGTATTTTCTGTCGTTTATCCCTTGGAACACCAAGATCGGGTCAGAAATGACCCATACAATCAAAATATTATTTTTGTCCATTAGCCATTAAATGGAAGTTTGAAATTCTGTGTACTCCGCATACTGTCAGAACGCTTCATTTGCAAGTATCAGAATGCAGAAAATAGCAATGCATTACATGACACAGTTAGCAAGAAGAGGAGTATAAAGAAGATAAATTTTTATGTGTAAAGAAGTAAGAAGTAAGAGACTCATGTCATGGTACCTTTATTTTTATTCAGCCATGAAAATGGTTACAAGGTTAATATGATGTATTAATTTTTATGTATTCTTCATTATTTTGTAGTATCTACTTGAAAGAATAAAATACAATACAATGCAATAAATACTATACAATGAATATACACATACTCTAAAATACCTTGATTTTGAACAAGTACTTTATTTCATACGAGAAATATACATGCGTCGAAAATGACTCATCTTGACATTCCGTGAGATGAAATTATCTTGGCGTTCCGAGGGTTAAGGATCATTCATCGTGAATTTGTCATATACAAACATAATTTATGAAAAAGAAATATATACAAGAAAAATAAGCGACAAGAAGAACTCACACAAAAGTAGAAGTGGACTTGCACTTGGAAATATATCCTTCAAACTGCTGTTTGGATGCAATTATTGTTTGCCGTTAATACCATAATTTTGAGTTTCTAATACAACTTATCGATAGGGAAACTATATACAGCGGGTAAAAAAGTATTTGGACAAGTACAACAAAGAGGAAATCAGAGACTATCACACGTAAAACGTGGACCATTTCAAAATCTCTTGCCCTTTTATGATAATTTTGTTACCTTAGATAGAATACTTAAGCAATAACTACCACTCGATACACTTGGAAGATAACAGGCAACAAAAGAGTGACGACTACGTACATTCATCGCAAAAAACAGTATTTGGACAACCCAATACTACTCTCGAAATAAATGTTCTAGGTATCATTTTGTGTACCAAAGCAGTCTACTTAGTGTATGGAAGAAATCCACATGGTGTCAGGCAAGCCAAGTTTGTTGGAAAGTCATGCATTTCCATAGGATACATCATAAAGAAACGTAAAGCAGAGCAATTATTGCGGAATAGAATCAGTTCTAGCCAAACCAGAAAACTAACTGCCCGGAATGAAGCTTACATTCTTCATTCTGTGAACAATACTCAAAGAATTGGTGCTAAAGATTTGGCTACTTCACTCGCCTAGAATATGTAAGTTAATGTTAGTAATTCATTGAACAACCCAAAATTCTTTGAAACAATTGGGATTTAGAAAATGTGTATCCAGGGTATTAATACTGGCCACTCTATTAGTAATTACACAATATCAAATCTTAACAGACCATCCAACATTTTTATCAGTTAAAACAATGTTCTGCTTTCAAAAAGCTCCATTCTTCTTTCGCAACACGTCCTGATATCCATCACTACAATACAAGTTTATCTTAGTTTTATCCTAGAAAAAAAAAATAACCTTTTCCAAAATTCAAGGCACTCATATTGATATTTCTTGGAAAATTAGAACTTCTTCTTTCTGCTTTCTTCTGATATGTATGTTTCATTTCTGATTACACATCTGAATCCCAATCGTTTTGTTCACATCTACACATCTGTAACATTAACTTGCATATCCTAGGCAAGTGAAGTAACCAAATCTTTAAAACTAATTCTTTGAGTTTTGTTCACAGAATGAAGAATGTAGGTTTCATTCCGGGCAGTTAGTTAGTTTCCTTAGTTGACCAGAACGAATCCCCAATAATTATTCTGTTTCATGTTTCTTTATGATATATCCAACTGTAGAGCATGGCTTTCCAATAATCTTGGCTATGTCTCAGTACCTTTTACCTTCCGCACGTAATTTGAAATTAAAGTGAGAAGTTTGAATGTTGTTCAACTCACTTTGTTCCCCATGCTGCTTCTTTATGCCTGATACGGTGTGGGTTGCTTCAATACACCACGCAGAGTGCTCTTGAACACAAAAGAATTCCTAGAACATTTATTTCAAGAGTAGTATGGGGTTATCCAAATACATTTTTGCCATGAATTCACGTAGTTATCACTCTTTCGTTGCCTATTACCTTGCAGGTGTATCGAGTACTAGTTATTTCTATACCACTCTATCTAGGGTATCCAAATTATCATAAACAGGCAAGAGACTTCGAAATGAGCCACGTTTTGCGTGTGATAAGTCTGCTTTTCCTCTTTGTTGAACTTGTCCAAATATTTTTTTCTCATTGTAGGTGAGACAGAAGCTTGTTGAACCATGCCTGTCGAGATCGAGAACCGAGAATTAAAAGAGGAAAAACAAAATTTGTCCAATAAAGCAGAGCGCGGCGGAAGGGTGAGTCGGACAGAAAGAGAGCCACATTTGGAAAAGCTGAATAACTTCTCTGTATAGACAAATATTAGTTTATGTTATTTCCTATGTTTATTTTCTAGTAACAACAGAAACTTTGTTCTTATTAGTTAGAACATAATATGCTTTAGTGATTTTTAAACGTTATACAAACATTGTTAAATTCTGTAATAGCCTTCATAATGACTATATGTATACCATTATATGTGTTGTTGTTTTATGAATATACAATATTTGGCAAAATCTGAATTGGATTGGTATCATATGTGCCTTCTTAGACCCTCATCTGGAAATAAAAAAATATCTGAATGGGCCTCCCCCCAAAGTTACAGAGAAATCGGCACTCTTGGTCGTATGCATAGTGTTTCATTGATAGTATATAACACCTTGTTGTAATTTGTAGACTGGTCCCTCTATACCTTTGGATTTGATTACGATCACATTGGAAAACCATCTTTTCAGTATTTTACTCATGCTTTGGTCAATCTGGATCCCTAACATGCCATAAGAAGACAAGGATAAAAAACAAAAGAGGATTTCAAAAGACTTTTATTGTTACTAATCCCTGTTTGAAGGAGCTTAGTAACTGTTTGGGCCGAGACCCAAGAATAAGTGAAGTTACATCTGGTTTATATATCCATTTTTTCGTGGGTGTTCCTTTACCTTCGTTAATACGAACATAGACTTTACATAAAACAAGCAATATCTTAATATAAATTAATATCAAAATCGTTCAAGACATTTATTAAATATCATTATATTTAAATGTCTTTTAAGTATTATCTCTGTACTTGTCAATGTTTTTGGCTAGATAATCTTCGTAGGTTGAATAAAATGTCCGTCATATACGTACACATATAATTCAAGCTATTTGGTTTATAATAGAAGAATTAATTCTACAATTTTGAATATTGAAGAATTACATATCGAAGACACTTATACATAATGTAATATTCTTCATATAAAAATCAATAACGCTTAGTAATACAATATTATTTATTGAAAATAACCAGAAATATGATTTTATATGAATTAGTACGGGGATGACATAGATGATCAGAAATATTTATACACAGCAATGCACATCACCCAAGATGCGTGTGGCATTGCAAAGAAATGCGTAATTGACAAACAGAAATAAGAGTAAATGTAAAATAATTATTATCTACTGGCAAAGATATATTCAAATGAATACTATACTGTAGTACTACGTTTCGGAGATTCGCGGCACACGAGTTACAGGACTTCAAAATTTTCGAAATTTTGCTCTGAATGCCTGACAGGTAGGCAACACTTCATACATTGTGCTGAAGTTATGCATTTCACAAACACTTTTACATAAAAAGTTGCGCTGAAGATAATTGAAATGTTAGATTAAAGGTATTGATGAAGCTGACGTATTGATTGATTGTTTTGATCCTTGCCAACTACGAATATTATATAAATACAGGGTGACCCAAAAGAAAGTTCCCATTTCGTTAATTTTGTATCAAATTGATTTCCAGAAGGAATCTCGACACACGACCATTTTAATTTAAAGGGGGATTGTGTCATCGTGGTCAATCTTTGCATACTGTCCCATTTTATCGTGGTCTAGTGGCAAAAAGGAAAAATTTTCTTAAATGACAACATGGGTCAAGTGACACGTCATGCCAATGGTCTTTAGGTTCTACTTACAAAAGCAAGTTATTATTTACAAGTTTCTTTGGAAACTGCGAAAAATTGCGTTTGGAACTCTCAAATATTATAATTATAAACTTGGTAGGTGACGTAATATCAGCGCTCCAACTGCCATCGTTAGTATAAAAGAACTCCTGGGAATCACTGCTTAAACAACTATACCACAAATAGCAACACAGCATATATTTTCTTGTTATACACAGTAAACAATTTCTCCTTAAATTTACTGACCGATCATCGTCAACTCTCGCTGCCAACAGATTACCCTAAAATGTACTGGTCACCGTTTTTTCATAAAACGGCTGACCGTATATTTGGTAGCAGAATAACATTGCTCGTATTTATAAACTCCTGTTTCTAGCTCTTAGTTGCCTCTATTTGGTATATTAAATCACTACTTTTATTAAATTTCCATATACATAAAAAATAAGAAAAGTTAATTTTATTTAAAAAAAAAGGTAAAAATAACAACGCTAGGGTTCGATCCCCGGATCTCCGGAGCAATTTCCCGATGCGTTAACCTCTGGACTAAGCTGGAAGCTAGCCGAAGAAGCGCTTGTCTGTGTTACTTATAGTTCATGCTCTGCGCCTGCGCGAGAGAGTACCGGAAGTCTTTCCACGCGTGTTTCTCGGGGGCCGGGGAATGGTTCTAAAAATAAATATTGCGTTTCACATAGCTAACTAAAGTTTTGATTTTACCGCACAACATTCACAAATTAACATGTTGCTTTCCCATACATTATCTTCCTCAATTTTTGAATTTCCAGATATCTTCAACACAAACAGTATTAGCGTATCACACTCGAAAAACACACCTTGCTGTTTCCGTCCATTAAGTTTATTTTATCTTTATCGAAAACCAAAAAAAAACCGACCCACGAAGCACAACACAACACTATACACGCAATTATGATTTTGTTTCTGTAATGCGCATGTCCAACACAAGTAGCCTGACAGGAAAATGGTCTCCTACGATTATTCTAGAAATACGGCGAACCGTATAATTTTCATGGTAGGAGGCACTTATTTTCACGGTTATTGGTTAGTGTAGATTACGAAACGTCGTCACAGCTATAGTTTTCCCGCGTAGCTTTCAGTTTTTGGCGGGAGTGCGCCTAATGATCGACGCCATATTGAGAATTCTCAGAACTGTTTATCTATATAATCACTGCGGTTGTTTATTTGTGTGCGTATGCGTGTATGCTCTAGTATTGTGTAGCTAAGGTAGGAATATTGGTGGACATTTTGGAACTTTGTTCTTAGTTTCAGGTATTTATATGTAAATAGTACTACTGTATAAATGCTATAACTGCCGGTCAATTGAATGTAGTCTTGTCATTCTTATTCAAACTAATTAAATTCTATGTTTGCCTAAGAATCTAGCTAGTCTAGGAGCCACCCATAGGCTCTTTCGGAAAGTCGAGATTCAGAACAAACTATGTTTTTTTTAATTTCTTTAAAGGGTCTAGTGAATAATTTCTGGCTTGTTCACGTGGTCTGGTTGTTGGTGAGATTTTCGCAAATGTCATAAATGAAGCAGTTGCTCAACGTGATCTTATTCAACACGTGAAAGACGCGGATTAAAATACTTTCAACGAAAAATGTGCCCGAGTCCAAGAAAACGATGAATATGTGATATACACCATGAGTTTTCACCAAGCATAGTTCGTGCTGATGTAACAATCTAACAAACTTAGAACTGGAAAGCATTTAACTGAATCTGAAGCAACATTCAAATATTCATTTATAGATATTGAGGAGAAAGAATATTAGACATTCCGAAATGACGTAATTATCTAAAAGAATAAGAAATTATTCAGCCTCCTTACATGCATGACAAGAAGTAAAAAAAAAAAAAATCTGATGTTACCAAAGAAACGGTTGCAATGTGCTTGCTGTCTCTTTGGCAACTCTGCCGACTTATTGAAATAGAAAGAAAGATACTATTTTCTGAACCATCTTTTGCGCTGGGAGTTAACTTCTACGTTATTCGTTCTCACAAAAGATGGCTTCTTAGTGAAGTCAAAAAGTTTAAAAAGATCCTCGAAAAAGAAGAGTTATCAGAGTAAATATCTCTGAATAATTTGCTTTCTCTTTTATCAGTATTTGACTTTATGCTTCATGCCTGAATGGTAGCTGCTAAATCGCTTACAATACTGGAAAGTTTTCGCAGCAAATACTAAATAGGATCCTGTATCGATCTAGAGGACACAGAGCGACCATAGCTCAGTTGGTAGAGCAATCAGGGGGCCCTGGCAACAAACCCAGCTTCCGCCCATTCTGACTGAGGTTTTCCAGGATGTTTTTCCTGTCACATCAAACAAATACTGTGATGGTACCTACTAACTAAGTTCTGGTCGTTAGTGAGGTCAGTTTCTGGTCTTTCATGACATTAGCCATTTTGCAATGAACTGACCAATGACAGGGCCACGTGATCAAATCAGTCATCAGTCTAATGAAATAAACGATTTGAATTAAATTACATTTTCTCTTTTCCAAAGTCTGCTTTACAGCAGTTGTACTCTCTAACGATGCTCTTATGTTGGTGTTTTCGACTAGTTTCCGAGTGGTTGTTAACTATAGAATCAGGGATGAAAGTTAAATCACCCTCTGAATCAGTCGAAACATTGTGAAGAACAAGCGTGACTAAGAACAAACAGCAGTACAGAGTGTAAGGTTTACTTACAATTTTGCTCGGAATATAATATACATATAGTTGAATGTTATTTTTGTTCTGTCAATTATTTTGATTTATTGTATTACATTCAATTTGATTTTCGTCTGCAATACGGCTTGTTATGCATACATGCCGACTTTCTAAATGATACTAGATGAACTAACATCATAAAGCACTAAAATATTTTATTCCGAGTTAATACATTTTTAAACAATTTAAATAGCTCTGCTTGCATTCTTCGAGACACGATACGAGATTAGACATTCTCACGAGACATCTCATCTCGTGGCAACAATA
>JAGDQP010045264.1:0-15641 GCA_022664845.1 Lepisma saccharinum
AACAATCCTATTTGTCCTATAGAATTATAAGAAATAGAACATTTCTACCTTGTCTAGATTAGCGGATACAGAGGACGGATACAGATTTTTATTGGCACTGAGGACGTACAAAGGTTTAGTCGTGATGGCGGCAGTACTGATTATGCATTTTATAAGTTTACATCACTATCACAAGCCAAATATCGATATAGTACTAAGACAAACGACCTGGGCGCTAAGTCCTAGATGTGTGTAGGTTTATAGCTGCCTGTTTCCCTCATAAATTTAAGGTAAATATAAAGAAGATATTATATTTTAGTCACTGGCGACAAGCTCCCTTCAGGAGAAGAAAAAGAAATATGCTTATACTAGTACTCACAATTGCAACTCGAATCGTAATTGTTCGATATCTTTACTTGAGAAAAAAGATAGTTAAAACATGCCGTACTATGTGGCATTTTCTTGCCCCAATATGATTATAGATTCATGAATATGTTTAGACGTAGTCACGTTACTGGCGTTGTGGGATCGAAGTCAGGATCCTGTCGTTTAGCTCTCTTTGTTAGTGACAGAGATGAATGCAGTCCACTGCCAGTATCTACACTATTCGTTTTTCCATAGATAATATTTGCGACCCACTGAAGCCTTACGACGCTGTACAGGCCGTAATAGTAAATGTTTGTATGAAAGTTTCCGTGCTTCAGCGTGTCGTCCTATCAGTGATTGCACGTTTTGGTTATTTTTTCCTCTTAAATATTTCTTCTCATTAATTTCCAAATATTGTAAATTTGAAAATCATTTCTCCCAACTTAACTACAATTCTGGATTACTTCAACATGCACCTAGTCGGGCTGAGAAACAAATGTGGAAAAGCTTACTCGGAATAGCCAACAAAGTAATTTGAAAATATGTTAAGTTTCGCAGCAATAAAAGTCAAGACACGGTGAATAATTGATAATTCGAGAATAAAACTCACACGAAAGCTAAGGCGAAATGAAGATCTGAATTGAAAACCATACCACGTCCACTTTTGTCGTCTTTGCATTTTTTTTCTGTTCGTCGGTATGTATGTTCCAAGGGCTATCCACTTGCTTAAATATTACATCCTAATCCCACCACAAAAACCCTTCTTTTAACACAAAATAATTCCCGCTGAATAGGATAACATACGAAGACCTTGGACCTTGTTTCTTGTTCATCCTGAAAAATATACTCCAATGGACTTGGGATGTTTTTCAATTCAGATCTTCAAATGTTATGTAAACTTGTAGTGTGCAAAAGTTAAATAAATTTCAAATTTAAATTTGTTGTAACAATATTCCAGGGATATATTTAGAAACAATGCCTCCAGAGGAGCTATATTTTATCCTAGATATTCTATGGATAAAATCCAACAGATATTTCTACTTAAATATTAGACAACTGTTTTCCAATAATATTTATTGAACTCTATAGTCTTGTGGGTTAAGGCACCAGGCCAGCGAACAGAACGCTGTGTTTTCGAATTCCGCGCATAGCACGGATTAAAAACTATTGTACTCATATAACCAAGACGTTGACGTAGCATTCGGGAGGTTGTGGGTTCGACCTCAGCGGCCGACCATACTGACTAAGGTTTTTTAGGAGTTTTCCTTAGTCACACTAGTCAAATGCCTAGATGGAACTTTCAACATAGGGCCTGGCCGACATCTTCCTGAATCCTTTCCTCTCTCCTATACCGACCTGAGCCTTAGATCCCTAAAGGTTATAAATTCAATTCAATTCGTATAATCAATAAGGCTGGAGGTCAATAGTTATTAAAACTGTGAATCCCAGTAACCAAACTAAAGGGGTTATACAAGAATTAGAGAGTGGAAATATCAAACGTTATATTTGCCATTAAAAAAGAAAAAAACTTTCCTCCACAATCTTGTTTGACGTGCTCAACCGCATGTCCCCATCTTTGTCTGAAATCAACCAGTAAGAGGCTAAAACAAGCAGGGGCGCTGGTCTAAGAACCAAGCAATGTTGTCTGCCGTCTGATATTCCAAGTGTGAGACAGACGACATAACATACAAGTTCTTAGTTAGTGGCCATGGTTACTCAAGTTGCGATATATATTTCGCCATGATATTGAAAAGCAGAAGGGGGTAGCTAAAGGATTCGTTCCAGAAGACTTACAGACGACGGTTGAGTCCGCTAGACGTGTTAATCAAATTGTGTGATTCCAAGGAGTTATTTGCTTTTAAGGAAGCTGCTGATACACTTTTGACATTGAAGTATGCATCATTTCCAAGTGCACAATGCTCAAAGTGTGTCTCACCGATCCATCACAAGTAGCTATAAAACTACATACAATGACAGAGAATGTTAGAAGTTGTTCGATGTTCTCAAAAGAGGGAAATCTATAGCTGGTATACAACAAGTTTTACTACGTCTGAAGATCAGCCATGTTTATCTCTTGGTAAAAACAATAGGTCTCTGCTCCCTCAGCGGCAAAGAGAGTTTTGTAGAACGATTCCAGCAGCTCAATGATTTCATGAAACAGACAGTGGAAGCAGGTAATAGGTATTTTGTCTACTAATACATTCATTGGTGGAGGAAGGGTTCAATAAAACCTACGATTCTACTATTTAATATCATATTGCAGTACATTTGACCTCCTATAATCGTAAATACGATGTTATGCTTCAAGAGGCATAATTAAGGGATTTAAACAGGAAACTAATTAAAGGAGCTTTGAACCTAAGACTACTTCGTGTAGCAAATAGTACGTTCTTCTTTATGGTTTCCTCCTTAACCATTCAATATTTGGCACTTCTGACGTATGCAGCACCCTCATGTAGTGCCATAGGACCATCTATATAATGTTGGAAGGCATTCGTTACGTGAAACCAGATCTTTTCAGTTTTCTACTTCTCCTGTTATATTTCAAGTGTGGCACTTATAGCGTTAGTCATTTTCACTCTTCAATTAATCCTGCAGTGAGTGAAAATGCTTTTTATACTGTACATTTTGTCAAGTGGGAGGATATTATTTTTTGTCTTTGACATTCAACGGGCAACACATACGTTTTGAAAAGCCAAATAAAATTAAGCGGATTTTGTAGAAACAAACAATCCGACCATTGATCTTAATTGGATAACCACAGTTAATAATGATATTTAACAACTGAATAACGAGATTTGGCTAAAACTTGACGGAACTGGCAATCCTGTCGGAAATATGTGTATAGAAATGGGATACGCTTGTGTGATGAGCTATTTTAAGGCTCATTTAAAACAGCGAAGGAACGTTGACGGCGCTGTCGCTTCTAGCCTCGTAGCTAGTGTGTGAGGAGAGATTCAAGGAAGAGATATACCATCGTGTTATCGGAAAAAATGTGCAAGTAAAAGTTGAATAGCAAATGAACCTGGTTCCTGGTGAAAATTCAGAAATCACCAAGAACATGCACTAAAATCTTAAAGGAAGTGTACAGTGATAAACAATGTCACGTGTGATGTGTTTTATGAGACCACTGCAAAACTGCTCATGGACGTTTTTCTGGCCCTGGATGAGGTTTCCTCGTACAAATTTGTTGTGCCTGTTCAAATATTCGTGTAAACGTTTCCGGAGCGACTCTTTATCGATGTTGATCCTATCTACGAATGGCTCATCGACAATCTTTTCGAAGAATGCTGCATCTGTTATCATTATGTTTTCCAGAACTGGCGCAAAGTGTAAGCAAAATTGGTACCACAAAACCTTACCCAGAATCATAAAGACTTTCGGAATTAGATGTCCCATAAAAATCTTACACGTGTCATTGCATTAACACCATATACTTCCTTCAACAGTTGAGACAGACTCTCGTGACGATTTCTTCAATTTCACCAAGAATTTCATGTTAATGCGTTGCCCGAGTTTCCCTTGCACAGGTTAATGCGCTGCCAGCTGCCCGAGTTTCTTTCCGGCAACCAATGGCGTACCTCTTCCCACAATGGCCGCTCACAGACTAACTTCGAGGGAAAATGCCGCCCAGCATACTTTCATCACTATATCAAAACTTCAAAGTTGCTCACCTTGCATGCGCTCCCCACTGTTACACATTCTTCCGTCTGGATTGCCAGTCCCGTTATTTTTTTAGCCAGACCTTGTAAGCTAGTAAATGTGACATTCTTTAAAATAATAAATGGACACCTTTCGAATAATAGTTAAGTTCTCAGACACTTCCCAAATAATGCTACAACTACGACAATTGCAATGTTATGTAGCTTGCCTAAGTAGACTGCTCAAATCATCTGATGTAAGTATAACACGTGTTTTATGTGAACGAGCCAAGCAAATATAAATGTTTAAATCACGTACACTTTTTGTGAACCCATGTTTCTCAATTAAAATGTAAGGAGGCACATTTTATTTCTTTACAGAACATTAAATTATATAATGTATATCAGTACTGGCGGATAAATATAAGACGATGGAGGTACTAGGTGTTTATCCCTTACCTTGCGTCGGGTTCTATAACAGCTTTTTCGCGCGACATCTTCGTATGAATTTATTACATATGATCGTGTTTCTAATAGCAGCTGTAATAAAGGCGTCCTCAAAGTTTGATAACGTTTGTTCGAAAATCCCAGTAGCAATTTTAAGGAACGTAAATATATATTCTAGAAGGACGCTGAGCAAACCAAACATCTAGACAAGTGTCAATGGCCTTACCTTTCTTTCCTAAAGAGGTTCACAAAGATTTCAGCTGAAGAGATAAAAGACGATCGAAGCAGCTAGCGCAGACTATCCTGATAAAGGAACAGTTAAAAAAATTAAACATTTAAACAATATAAACATTTTATTAAAGAACAGGTGTTCTAAGGCGACTCTGGAAGAAGGCAGCCCGTAATTATATCCGGCCAGAGGCGAAGACCAGCATCCTCCCACAATGAGGCACACTATTCGAGAAGAGAGACTTCTGCCACGCAGTCCTGTACATATATTCAAAATTGAAAAGCCATCTTTGAATCTTGCTGAGGATAATATGGCTCTACACACATTCAACCAACTAATTGACGCTATTTAGCATGACGCCACACTCAAAATAGAAAATACTGTAACAAAACCATACATGATCCCGTAACTTAAACAAGAAAGCGATCGACAAACTAAAGTATGTAGAACAACTTTTACGACACTGAACCGAAATGAACTGGAAAATCCTGAACAAATGCAATAGCACTGCACTGCCTCCAAATTTATAGCCTCCACAGAGATGAAATATAAAGCTTGATTTAAAAACAATATTTTAAAAAAAAAGCATTAGGCCACTATAGCTTTTAAGAAGAGCGAAACTATTTTCAAAACTAAATGTTAGATAAAATGGAACTCAGCATCCAAAACACGAAATCTTCCACATTAATTTACTTTCCAAAGAATTTTGTAATCAAAATTCATTTCTGAGACATGAAAAGACACTCCAAACTGACGGAAGTGCCGCTTAGGCAGAACACTGATGATATCGACAAAAGATGATAAATTCCTATACTTAGCACAAAATGTGACCCATACAATTCAATCAAACGTTTTGAAAAAAATCAAAGGTTTTAGTACGTAAAAATGTCAATTCTGTAAACAAAACATAAAAGAACTATAACTAAACAAGTTTTTAGAACGGAATATCCACTCTCCTGGGAATCTTTATTCAACCAAATCTTGTCATAGTTGCACTATTAAAACCCCTTTTAAATAAAAAGGTCTACTAACACTCATGTTACAACAACAATCGAAACAACATTTTAAACATTAAAACGTTTACTAACAGACGCTACTGTGAATCACGCTACTGCTGATTAAATGCATTTAAACTTTGGAACTGCGTAGTAAACAAATATGGCACCGAGCCTAATAATAACCAAAACCAAAGTATTAAAATAAGAAAGTAATAATCATTATCAAAGAAACAGTTGCCTACCTCGCAAAATATATCAAATAATCGAACCGAATACAACTTTCGTGGGACAAATAAGTACTAGTTAAACTGTCCAAGAAACCCATAATCACTACACCTGGACCCTCTGGAATTCAGAAAGGCTTTTTTGAAATGATTGCCAAGTAAGTACCCACGAAGGGTACACATTTATTATCAAAGTTACAGAAACACACATTGTAATACGGTTATGCTGAAGTAGAACAAACAATTTTCCACAAAAACGATAAAATAGTGCCAAATATACGACAGACCCAATATGGGGAGAATATTACTCTGAAAGTTAAACGAGAACTGCTATGCCACACCGGCCTACTGTAATTATAAAAAAGTGCTTCCACGTTATCCATGTTCGATGAACTGGAACACTCCAAAAGTTGCATTCAAAACTAGCAAATATCCGTTCAAAATAAATCTCTTCTTAAAAGTCTGTTAGCGATGAATTAACTCCTAATAGACAAATGTATGGCTAAAATAACTTCGAGATACAGACGTGGTTATCACGAATATCTCTTATGCACATACACACAAGTTCAAACCCCGTAGTGGTCAGCCACACGAAGTTGTTCAAAATACAACTAATCAAACAACTGTAGGCACTGTCCTTCCAAGCGCATCAATTAAACAATAACTATTAAAACAAATACTTTTAACAACCCAACAGCAAACAGTGCAAACTGTGTTTACGGACACAACGATAGCAACGAAAGCAACAATAATTCGAGCACAGCAGCTGCGCAAACTCTGTACCAACAAGCAGCCTAAGCAACACAAAATACTATCTCCGATTGGGAAGAGAACTCAACCCAAATATATATTTATAATTATGGACTCTCGGTCAAAGAATCCCAACCCAGGGGACAAGACGCCTCACGAAATGGATGAAAATCAGGCATATATTTCTTTTAAGTATATGCCTTCCTGTAACTGTATATACGGACCGTGATGGCTCCGAGGTGCTGAGCTTCAAACCCCAGTGCATGAATTATAGTAGTAGTAGCATGGCAATCCACGGGGTTTGACTCAGGAGAATAGGCAGAAGCAACGAGAACTCCGCGGAAACTCTTCTACAAGAAGTTCGTAGACAAGTACTACAGGGACGAGATACTGAAGGGGATAGCGGAAAATAAGTTTCTCATTAGAGTAGAGAAACCAGTTTTGAATCTTGTTGGGGGTGTCAGAGGTCCACGAGTATTCATCCAACGCCCAGAATAAATTCTACAAAACGCCACAGAAAAGATTAACACTGAGGTGTCTAATTTCTATGAAGAAATGATTCCAGAAATACAACAAGAGTTGGTTGGACCTTCGTGTAGAAATTTATGAAACCAAATTCAGTATAGAATTGACAAAAACTGTATCAATTGCTCAAAACGTTATTCTCAACTAACACAGAAAAGTAAGAAGAGGGAAAAGAACCTTTGAGTAGACAATAAACGGACATGCACAAAGAGGACAAAGATTGAGGACTCCCAGTCGACCACCCACAGAAGAGACCAAAACTGGAGAGAATAAGTAGCAAAAAATGATAAACGTATGAAAACCTTATAATGAAACTTCCATACAGAAAATGCAAAGAACAAAGTTCTTTTTAAGGCCACCAATATTTCTCAGAAAAAGCAAAATATTAACCCAGAAACAAAATTATAATAAAAACATAATTCAGCAAACCAAACTACATAACTAACAAACAAACCTTCTGTGAGTAAAGTTTTGAACACGTAATGTGTTAGATTTAATCCAAAATCCCTCACACTAAATAGAAAAAGAACTTCAACAAAACCGGTTGTGATACAATCTGGATCCAGGTATATTCGTCTCGATTATTGCCGGAGATACGCAACCAACCAAACTCCTCGTTTCAGACAAAGAAGTCGAAATACAGGTGTGGCAGAAAAAGAGAAACTAAATCAGTAAGAACTAACTCAAGAAACAAGATAATGTGTAAATAACCTGAAGTGGAAGAAAAAAATATCATCAGTAGGCCGAGAAAAAGCAAAATTGCCGGCTAACATGTCATTAACACACAACTTATCAAACACTCACTGAAGGGGAGTGAAATAGAAGTACTGGAAAAAAGGACTATTCTTTTGTCCTACTCCCAGGTGGTCAGACTGGGCTATTAAAAAGATGTTTTCAAATTTAGATGAACGTTTGAATGGAAATTCAGTAGAGCAAAGTCTACATAAAACATCTCACCTTTGATAAAACGTTCTAGAAAAAAAAAAGAATGTTGTATCACAGTCACCGAAGTTACCAAGTCTCAATGCCTTTTTCATTCCGAATTCAAAAATGTAATCAGAATGTTTCCATCTAGAAAGGTTTAGTTGTGACAGTCATTTCTCATTTCACCATTATACGCGAAATGCACCGCATTCTCTTGAAACAGAATATGTTATGAGCGGCATAGCTCAGCTGTTTATTAACGTAGAAGGATGATTGGGGTGTCAGATTATTGCGAAGGGATAAAGCTTTGACGTGGTATGGAGTGTAAAGTCATGGATCCTATAGGGAGGCGGGTGGGGGTCATTAAACTTCGGTAAAATATTGTGGAAATTGTATATTTTCAATTGCGCAATTCCCCCTCTTGCCGCACCTTAATAACAAAATTATAAAGTTATACACATTATGGGACACACATTTCTTGCTGAAGCTGTCCTTGTTGTAGCAATGCGATAAGTCTACTGCTGAACGTAGGGAAACAAAATACATAATAGCAAGCCGAAACACAGAATACAAAGGAAAATGGAAACATAAAACTTAAGGATGATATCATAGAAAAAGTAAACAAAATCAAATACTTGGGAGCATGTGTTAAAAGGGAAAACGAGGCCATGCAAGGAAAATGTCGCAGGATCAAGCAACTAATATTTCTATTCAATCCAAATCCTCCTAATGTTCCGATTAATATAAGGAAATATGATAATAAAAATACACAGACTAGTTATTCTTACGTCAAAACTTTATAATTGCTAAAGTTGAGGTACGAACCTGTTAGATGAATGAAATCTGAAAGTCGTTGAAAATAAAATACTAAGAAAGATATACAGGCCGAAACGGTACGAGATGACCAGAGAATGGAGGAGATTGCAGAATAAAGAACTCCAAACCTCAACATCCCAATATTATAAGAATAAGAGAATCACGACGGGTGAAATGAAGATCGCAGGCTATGAACTTCGGATGAAAGAGACGAAGTTGGGAAGCCGGAGGAAAAAAGGCGAATACCAAGTTGTCAACCCAAACTTTTGTGTGTGCTGATCATTGATTTAATTGAGATACACGATGCATAAGTAGAAGCACATAATACGTACCGTTCCTTCTGCACCAGAGACAAACGGTGCCAAAGCAAAGAGGCACGCACTGAGAAATAGAGTCAAAGTCAACATCTCTGGTCCAATATATATATTCTACGACAACGAACAACAACTGAGTTTTTGACCATCTTGCAAACTAATTTATATAGTGCAGGGTTGACCTTAGTTTTAAATAATGTTTTATTTTAATCCGTTTTTACAACTCCTTTTACATTGATGAGAAAGTTTATATTTCCGGTTTATTTCAATGTTCGCTTTTTTTTTCCTTTTGTTATATATATCGTATATCTTCAGAAACATTGAATGTCCTTTCTGCTTTCGAATATATTGAGGAAAAAGGGGAGAAGTTCATCGCGACATGCGATTTCGCTACACATCACAGTCTATGCTGAAAAACTGTTTGTCATATCATTTCGAAATCCTATATTTTTTTGCAAGCACGAAACAAAACTCTTAAAATATCTGTAATTAATTTAGTATAAATTTTCATACCAAACACTAAATTTTTAATGCCATCTACTTTAATTGTTTTGGGGTTAAGACAATTAAGCTGGAGTTAAGTATCTTTTCCACTAATGCTTTATCATGCGTGATTAAACTATGCATTACCTAAAAATCATGGAAGGGATATGTTGAAACACAATGTATTCGAAACCTGAAAACGGAAATTCCGTTGACAAGCACAATGCCATAAGTAAGATTTCAATCTCTGCAGCATTCTGTTATAGAAATATACAGAGGTAAATTTATCTGAAGTTATCCTATAAGTAGAGACTTGTTAAAATATCGTGAGTAGAAAGTCAGATTTAGTGAGTACAAGGGTAAATTTCGTGGGTAGCTAAATTTTAATAATAATGTCAACTGACATTTTAAACTTTAGACATAAACCTTGTACTAATGCATCCTGCTAGAAACCTCCATGAAATGCATTTCATTTCTAATAACCATCTCCTAATATTGTAAATTATATATATTGAAGTTTCTCACATAATTCTTTCAGATTTGTAAGGGCAAGTGTCAACATTTTAATAAAAAACATGTACAACTATCAAGGAATATATTCGATAATCATTCCACTGAATTTTCATAGGCATATAATGAAAGTGACTCGAAATTTGTTATGGTTAGATTTATTCTATTGTTGGTTAGCGCACAGGAAACCAATCCCTCATGTCTGCATTTGAAACTTTGCTTTCCTCTCCCCGATAGCGAAATTGTTGGTGAAATTATGATTCAGATCTTCGACTTGTTTTCACAAAGCCTTTCACCGCGAATATCGCCAAACGCACATAGTGAATTGCCTTGTGATAATGTACTTCGATTTGTTTAGTTAAATACCAAACCATGCTGGTAAATTTACTCCCATTATTGGTGTATTCTAACATTCTTTGTGCTACGCGAACCCGATGATGGAATTTTGAAAACCAATTGTACTTTTTGATTGTTTAGTCATTATTTTCGTGAATGAATTAATAATTTCTTGAATATTGATCAGAGTTCGTAGGTGGATAAAAAATGTCAAAATTTCGCGAGTATTTCGTGAGTTAAAAAGAATATTTTCACAAAGTGTTAATAGTCATCTATCTACTCTATGCGATTTCTTACGTGTTTAAAATTTTCGCGAGTCGCGGAATTCTACTGTCTCCACCCATAAGTAATGTATGTGCGATGACCGTTGCAATAACGCTATCTAACGAGCCAATAGGGAAGTAGACGGCACATGCCATAGCTGAGTCATATAGTCCACTTGTATGTGCAGAAGAAGATTGGTCTATTTCACGCTCTGGAAATGTGGCTTATGTTTGATCACGGCTGTGTCGGAGGATCACATACGATACCTCACGCTGTATGAATTTCACCAGGGATATCCAGCCAGTATAACGGTATGGAACATCAATGCCGTATATGGTCAGGATGCTGTGGGTGTGCGATCCCGAAAAGGGTGGAGTCTAGTGGTTTCGGTCTGTGAAGACCAGTCTCAGCGAAAAGTCAAGAGCAGGTAGACCTGTGCAGCCGGATACCTACTTTTTGAGAGCAGCGGTGGACACAAATCCAATGCAAATTATGTAAGAACTGGTCAGCAAACTCCATGCCACCCATTCGAACGTTCATCGTCATCTGCAGGACCTTGGAAACATGTAGAGACTCTGAAAATGGGTACCGCTTGCGTTAACACCTCAATAGAATCAGCAGCGAGTTGATATCTGCAGTTCCCAATTCACCCGTCATAGACGTGAGTCATTTATGCACAAAATGTAGACAGGGAATGAAAAGTGATCCCTCTGCAATATCATTACACGCAAACGGCAAAGGGTATCTAATGGGGAGGACGCAGAAACTGTGCCAAAAGAAGATCGCCATTCCTGCAAAGTGATGTTGAGTGTTTGGTGAGATATCCGTGGGAAAATCCATTTTGAGCTCTCGCCACGTAAGCAGTCCATCAATGCAGATACTACTGTCAGCTACGGACTCCATTGCTAGAGGAGCGTCCTGCCCTCTTTCGCCTCATCCACGGTGATAACGATCACCCACAAACAGCAAGAAGGACCTGTGCTAAGATCGAGAAATGTGGCTGGGAGAAACTGCTCCAACCGCCGCGGCGTTTTCACCAGAGCTTGCACCAACAGAGTACTAACTTATTTGCAGCCTGCAAAACCATCTTCCTGGGAAATTGCTGCAAAATGAGGATGTCATGCGATAAACAGGGATCCAGTTCTTCTTTCTGCTTCATTTTAAGATTATGACCCCGAAATAGACTTACGCTCAAACATATAGGTGTGATCAAAGTGTTATGGTCTGTGTCACATTTGCTTGCTCTAATTCCAGAAAAGCGCATTTGAAGAGTAAGGGAAAAAACAAGGAATGTCACAAAAATGTTTTCCGAGAAAAACGTGTTTTTAAAAGTAGGAAACCTTGTACAAAGCAATTGGTTCGCCAATCCTTTTGCCGCTTTTCCCATGGACAATTAGTTCTACGTTTCAGCACGGAAGGAATATTCCGTGCAATAATACTAACACGTTTCATCAACAGGAAACGTTCTTTTCACTCAACCGATAAAACAAACTTTTCAATTGAAAAACTTTTTTAAAGGATTTAAAGCAACCTTGGCTCAGGCCGAACGTATGGTAACGAGAGAATAGGTGAAAAAATAACTCGAGGGGAAACGGTAACTACGAGTAAACCCACGAACACACTGGCCTTCTCCACCAAGTGCGAACATGATACTAGTTCAAACCGAGCACCCTAAAGACCAGAAGCAAGCGCTCTGCTATCACTGACCTAGATACTATGTATCTAATTTAATCAAACCACTAAAATATTGTAAAGCACTTAAAACAAATACAAATGACGTGCAGTGGAACATGTACCGACAGATGGGTGACAGCCTTCCACATGCAATGGAGTGATGTTGCATGCACATTGTTGCCACCTCAACACAAACATATATTTTTTTTCAAATATGATGAAGGTTCAATACTTTCGTAGGTGATAGCGTGAGTCATGGTGAACAAAAACCTTCACGTGAACATGGGTCGAATTCTGCTTCCTTTTCTAACTTGGAGCCTAAAGTGAAAGCTTAACAATGGGAAGAAAATAAATAATTCTTAATAAATCAGAAACGACGCGTTGAATGAAAATTTCGTTTTCAGATATTTATTTGTAACAATATGGTGGATATCGGGAGTGAAAATACAATGTCACCCGGTTGTCAGTGTTGCCAACCCGGTACAAAGTTAAAATTATTCAAATGGCATTACGTTGTATTGTTGGGTATTTGGCATCCTCTAGCGATGATAAAGAACATATGTAAAGTAAACATTGCAGCGTTGCAAACTGTGGATAAGACAGAAAGTTTTTCGCTACCTTATACTAACTACGTAATTCCCTAGTATATTTCATGAGTAGAGCCTGGAACGACGTAAAGGAGGATGCGTCACAAAATGTGAAAAGGTTCAAAACCGTAGAGTCGAGTAAGAAGCTCAGTAGTGTACCCACAATAGATAGAGAGTGCTTGTGTACAGAAATATTGAAAACTGGGAAAACAACGAGATTTACCAAAATGCATGGCCTGGAGAGCTATAAGCAGGAAATCCGCAGCGGATCACTGAGAAACACTTGTAATGTCGCACAATGTCATTTTCAGCCTGAAGAGATGGTTTCAATAAACTCTTAATATTATCTTATGGCCAGGACCTGGTCATCCATGAGCCACGACGGCACGCTTGGCAGGTACTTAATGTTAGCACGTCGGAAGGCGAGTCAAAGTGCAACAAATATAAAATGTACACTACTCACAGAAACAGGACGCAGTGCGTAGTTAGGCACATCGCGAGTTGGAGCATGTTGAGTTGAGTTCGGTGTGGTTCTCCAATTAGTCACGCTTCAATGGAGGCAGAAAATGAACTGGCATTGATCTAGCGGGAAGGTAAAAGCCAGTAATTAAGCTATTCCTGTGCGTGCAAAAATTCCATTATCGTGGCGGTGGATGTGTAGTGTGCGGTGCCATTGCCAGTGGGCGACGCACCGACATGGTAACCAGACACAGTGCGATATAGAGATAAGATCCTCATGGCTAATGTTATCCCTAATGCAGCAGCAAATGGACTTCTTTTCTTTTTCATGGACAATAATATCCGTTCTCACCGAACTCAATCAGTGAATGTCATGTTTCCGGAGGCATATATCGAGAGTATGGTGTGGCCCACATACTCCCCGGACCTGAATTTTAAAGAACACTTCTAGGAGATATAGCAGCTACGTCAACACGCCCACCATCTGAAAAATTCCCTTGGAGGAGCGGCTCAGGATACCCTAAACTTGAATCGACATCCTCATCAATTCAATGCCCAAGAAGTGTGCAACCGTTTTAGCAATTCAGACAGACTTTACCACCCATACGTTCCAATTGTGTACATATCCGTTTGTACGGTCCTGTATGATATTATACCATTACCTACCATGTCTCTTTTCTTGCCACACCTGTGTCAACAGCCTTCGGGGCTCCACTTTACCCATTTTACAGCACGGGTTTGTTGTCAGTTGCGAGAAAGCGGCTAGTTTCCACCAGAAAATATTTTCTATTATATTTCACTGTCCTTTTCTCTGTTTGTGCCATGTTTCCGTATATTTTTGACCATATATATATATGAGCCATTTTCAAATTTCTTGTATACTTTATCTAAAATGAGTAAAAAAATACTTACTCGTTTTTTGTACTATTTATTCAAGATATGTACTGCAACATGTGATCTTTACAAACACAGAAATGTTTTCAGTTTGCGTAATCGTAGATTGATTTTTGACATTTTGTTCGATGTAGTTGCAAGAAAAAGTATACTTTAATGGTCCTCCTAGATATTTACTCTTTAAGATGTATGAAAACATCCTTTCTTTAAATTTTACATAAATAAAAACTGACAAATAATCCTTCATATATTTCTGCCATTGAAATAAATTTATAAATATTTAAATGAATTTAAACACTTGAATTTCCACTCTGTTACCAATCTGTTATTAAAAAGTTGTTGTAATCATTTAAAACTTTGAGAAATTTAAAAATAAATCTTCTGTATACAGCGCTTTACTTGCGGACTTTTTCATAGAAATATGTTAAATATGTTGATTATGGTTCTTACTAAAAGGTGCAACTAGTTAAGGTAACAGAGCGGAACCTGAAATAACAGAGTGGACATAAGAGTAACAGAGTGGAATGTTGTTAATTTAAAAAATGTAATTAAGAAGAACGTCTCCTTTACATTAAATTTCAAACTTCGGCTGACATATTATTATAGTGTTGACTTTTATCTGCAGATGTATGATAAACTTACGATGATTTGCAATTATAAACAATTTAAAATGTTATCCATCCAGAATATTTTAATGTAGGACAGCAGCTAGATGAAAGAATATAGAATGATGTTCAAACGCATATTAACAGAATGCATTTAAATAAATATTTAATATAACGATTAAACAGTTTTCAGTTATTAAACAAATATAAAATTAACTGAAAATACAGGGTGATTAAAATGTCTTTCAAAATCTTAATTGATAGTATATGTAATATTCTCCAAGAATTAGTATTAGCAATGAAAATTACTGCAGAAACATTAAAATTATGTTAATATTTAACAATTATGATATTCATGAAGTAGTGGAAATACAATAAGTGCATGCAGTTAATTGTGATTTTGTGAAGTGTTAACTGGTCCACTATACATATTACTGACTTAGGTTAGCTAAAGTTAGACTTGTTTATGAATAGTAGATTAACTTACTTATGATGCGAGGAATGGTATTTAGTAAGACGTTGGCCCTTGTACGTAAAAAAATATTAGAAATTCTTATTATTACATATCGATGGTGTTTTCTAAAGAGGGTGTTATCAACAATTTTGGTCTTAATGA